>WURT03203059.1:0-27212 GCA_009936505.3 Holothuria glaberrima
AAAAAAAAAGATAATCCAATTGAGGTGTCTGTAAATTTGTATGGTAAACCTGTTCGTATGCAAGTAGACACAGGGTCTGCAAAGTCATTGATGTCATTTAAAGAGTATAAAGAAAACTTCAATAATCAACCACTGCAAGAAGGAAAAGTGATCCTTAGAACCCTAACAGGAGAACCAATCAAGGTATTTGGAAAACTGAATGTAGATGTTGAGTATGAAAATCAGAAAAAAAAAATCCTACCAATATTTGTTATACAGGGGATGGACCGAGCTTGTTGGGACGTGAGTGGTTGAGAGAAATTGGACTTAATTGGAGTCAATTAAATTGTTTACAAGGAGTCAGATATATCACTCACTAAACATGAGGTTTTCAGTGATCAAATGGATTGCATTAAGAATTTCAAAGTTAAATTGGAAGTAAAAGATGATGCCAAACCTATGTTTTTTAAACCTCGCCCAATCCCTTTTGCAATTAAAGATAAAGTGGCAGAAGAAATTAACCGCATGGTTGGGTTAGGAATTCTTGAGAAAGTTGAATACAGTGAGTGGGCGGCACTTATTGTGCCTTTTGATAAACCTGATGGAAGTTACAGAATCTGTGGTGATTATAAAGTCACCATAAATAGTGTACTGAAAACCAAGGAACACCCACTTCCAACCCCACAAGAGTTATTTATGAAACTCAATGGAGGGCAGAAATTTACCAAACTTGATATGTCAAATGCATATCAACAAGTAGTTCTAGATGAGGGATCCAGGCAATTTGTGTGTATAAACACCCATCTAGGGTTTTACAGATATACCCGTCTTCCCTTTGGTATTTCGTCGGCAACAGCTATTTTCCAAGAAATTATGGAGAAGATACTTGTTGGATTGGAAGGTGTTGTGTGCTATGTTGATGATATCATAGTAACAGGTAGAACAGATGCTGAGCACAAAGAGAATCTGTACAAGGTGTTACAGAGGCTAGCTGACTGGGATATCCGCTTGCAGAAGTCTAAGTGTACATTCATGAAAGATTTTGTAGTGTATTTGGGATTTGTTTTAACTTCAGAGGGCATTAAACTCACCAATGATAAAGTTGAAGACTTAAAAAATGCTCCTGCACCAAGAGATATGCAAGAAGTGCATTCATTATGTGGTCTTGTGAGTTACTATCGGTCATTTATATCGAATTTATCTACCACCATGGCTCCGCTAAATGCACTTAAAGGGTCCAAAGAGTTCAAGTGGACCTCAGAGTGTAATGAGGCATTTGTTAGAGTGAAAAAATTTTTGAGTTCAAGCAATGTTCTTGTTCACTACGATCCGAACAAGCCTGTAGTTTTAGCTGTTGATGCATCGCCTTACGGATTAGGTGCTGCCATATCGCATACTGATGGTAAAATTGAGAATCCTATTGTATTTGCCTCAAGAACGCTATCTAAAGCAGAGAGAAATTACTCGCAAATTGAGCGAGAAGCATTGGCGATCATTTTTGGGGTGAAAAAGTTTAACACATATTTGTATGGTCGACATTTCACCCTCTTGACTGATAACAAGCCATTGTCAATGATTCTAGGACCAAAAAAGCAAATTCCTGTGTTGGCTGTATTACGCCTACAGAGATGGGCAGTGATTTTAAGTTGTTATTCTTTTGATATCAAGTACAGATCATCCAGTAATAACTCAAATGCAGATTTTCTTTCCAGATTACCTATTTCTGATGATCACAAGAAAGAAATGGATGATTTTACGGCTTTTTGGACTGAGGAAGGCACCCAGGTGAATCAGGCTCAGATTAACAAAATGCCTATCAGTAAAAACAAAATCAAAAAGGCTACTGAAAATGATATCATTTTGTCTAGAGTGATGGATTTCACTAGGGAAGGGTGGCCTCAAGACACCTTGAATAGTGAGTACACAGCGTATGTAAGGAGAAAGAATGAGATCACTATTGAAGAGGGATGCTTACTTTGGGGAATAAGAGGGATAATACCTGAGAGGTATAGGTCATAAATTCTTGGTGAATTGCATGTACAACATCCTGGAATAGTTAGAATGAAGGCTTTGGCTAGAAGACATGTTTACTGGCCAGGGATAGACGAAGATATTGAGCAGGTTGTAAGAAATTGCAACACTTGTGCTCAAGTGTCTGATCCATGTAAGGGGACAATAAACCCTTGGGTGTGGCCATCAAAGCCAGGTCAGAGGATCCGTGTTGATTTTGCAGGTCCATTTCAAAATAATATGTTTCTAATTGTTGTAGATGCATGTTCCAAGTGGATAGAGGTTATACCCATGAAAAGCACGACCAGTGAAATGACAATCAGTGTTCTTAGGAGGTTATTTTCCTCATGAGGCTTGCCAGAGCAGTTGGTAACGGATAACGGACTTCAATTTGTGTCCACAGAATTTTCAGAATTCATGAAGCAAAATGCTATTCAACATATTAAAAGCTCACCTAGGCATCCATCCTCAAATGGTGAAGCCGAAAGAGCTGTGAAAAGATTCAAAACTGCAATGAAGACAATGAAAAATGAGTCAGGCACAACTCAGACAGAAGTAGCCAGATTTCTTTTGTCATATAGAACCACTCCTCATAGCACAACAAGGGAAACTCCAGCTAAAATATTTTTGGAGAGAGAGCTGAGAACAAGACTTTCAGTTTTAAAACCTGATCTGAAACAATCAATCATGCAAAAGGTATCCAAGTCTGGTTCAAACAGAGATTTTAATGTTGGTGATGTGGTTCATGTAAGAGATTATCGAAAGGCAACAGAAAGTTGGACAAAAGGGGTAGTAGTAAAAAGAGTTGGTCCAGTTACTTATGTGGTACAAGTGGATGATGTGTACTGGAAACGTCACATAGATCAGTTGAGGGATATTTCCAACACAAAATTGGCAGATAGAGAAATCAGATGTAAAAATGAAATCAATAGTCATCGAGAAATTGTGGCTGATAGAATGCTATCTGATTGTACCAATCCAAAGCACACTCCTACTGGTGTGACTCCTGAT
This sequence comes from Holothuria glaberrima, assembly GCA_009936505.3. NCBI lineage: Eukaryota > Metazoa > Echinodermata > Holothuroidea > Aspidochirotida > Holothuriidae > Holothuria > Holothuria glaberrima. The sequence goes on from WURT03203059.1 coordinate 3,001, forward strand.
TTGTCACGCAGAGAGAGAGAGAGATAAAGGTGAAACTAAAAATCTAGACAAAGTCACATCGAATATCGAAGGTCCAGTAGTCCTGAGAAGGTCTGCTCGTATCAAACGCCCGGTTGTTAAGCCAAACTTGTAAATAAAATGTTTGACAGTTGTAGTTATTTGACAATTTATATGTGTTTGATTGTTTTGTATGTTGAAGACTCAAAGCTTGGGAACAGTATGTAAAAGTGTAAGCTTGATGCTAATCATAAACTTATGTTTCTTAAGGTGTTTAGTTATAGTCGTGTTATGCAGACTATGTGAAGGTTATTAACATGTTTGTGTCTCAAACAAGTTCACGGGGAAAGGTGTGGAATATTACCACTATGCTACCTGACATAGGTACTGTATGTATTAATGCTTAATTATTAATGCTTATACTGTAAATGGGAAATACACACTGTAAAAGATAATGGAACCCAAGTGAGACGTGTCTGTGGTTATTCGTGTAAAAGCGTGCGTCCTGCGGATATTACAAAATGCACCCCTCCTGCGTCCTAAAGTTAAAACTACCTCCTGCTTGTTTCTAATATTGTTATATTGATCTCAAATTTCCTTGTCAGATTTACATCAAGCAACAACATTGTCATTTGTGTTACTCTGTGTGAAGGGACGTGCGTCCAGATGCATGTACAGCGCCCCATGAAATTTCGTGCTGAAAACCACAGTATATACGTTTTTAGAGTAGCCGAATGATCTTAGTTACTTCTGGTCAGCGTTACATGTCATGACAAACTTCTGTGCACACACTACCTGAATATCTGGCCCCTTAGACTAGAGCTGTTTAATATATGAACCCGCGCCCATCGTACGCGTACGTACGACCTGTTACAAATGTCACTACACTAACGCAACACTGTCTGTCACGTATGTTCAGCTAGCTTCCGTATCGTATGTCGCAGACAAGCCGATCGAGATCGAAAAGCTAGACCAGCCTAACTTAGACTGACATTCTACTTAGGCAGTGCCATACTGTGGAAAAAATCACCTCCTGGATTCTCATGACATAAAAGGTGGGCCTATTTTTTACAATTGGGATAGGGATATATACATTCGGGGCGACGCCACACGGGGGGCAGGGAGGGCGACCCCCCCCCTTTTTAATTTGCAAGGAAAAGGAGGAAATGGAAGAAAAGAAAAGGAGGAAGTGAAAGAAGAAGAGAAGAGGAGGGGTGGGCTAGGCCTATATCTGATCCACATAATTCATCCAGAGCTTCAGCCCTATTCCGGTGTTTGCAGCCTTTAGATACCCTTTTATAATGCACAGAATCTGGCGTCCACCTGATCGACTTCCCCCCTCCCATCAGTGCTGGGTTGGATACGTCCTTGAAATCAGTGGGCTTTGGGTGTCTTAAAATTGTAATTATGACCAATATATATTTTTGCATTTTCTTCGGCAGTAAATGGAAAATGGTGGGTAGCTCCTGCTGAGACCATCCCTGGTGCACGTGAGAAGTGGCCAGAAAATTCTGGTTTTGAGCATCTATGAAAATTTTGTGCAAGTCCTTTTACTCCTTTCGAAAGTACCACCACTTTATGATCCCTGGTGTGGTGCTTGGCTGCACCTCGGCGAGGACACAGACGAGCAGAATTTTGCCAACTGGTATCTAAAATAAACAGACGTTAGCCTATGAGAGTAAAGATATTTAATTATCCTCATATTTATTAGAAACACGTTGAAAAAGGCAATAAAAATCGCTGTTCTTACAGTTGTCGAACAATAGATCTGACTAAAAGATAATCGATGTGGTACTTTTATTGAAGGGTTTATTGAAGGGAGAGGACTCAAGGCCGCAGTAGTCTCATAGCTTTTGAAAATAAAGGTTGAAACAATATTCTGTGGGTTACATCTCCTAATAACTGGCAGCCCTTTGTACAGTTCAACAAACAGATGCACACGAAGCGCGCCGCAAAATTGCAGTTTTGAGAACATTTTGTGCAATTATATGTTTGAGTGATTTAAGTGACAGTGGATTTCACCTGTTCACATCGACATATGCGTGAATGGTGTGTTCATATAAAATTTTTTCATAAACAAAACCTCATTTGGGGGCACAACCAATCTTTGGGGGAACGTTCCCCCTGCCCCCCCCTTGGCGACGCCACTGCTAAAGGCTGTCTACAAGATCATGTTCTCCATTAGAAAACTTTTGCAGTTTTTAGTCGTAACCAGTGTATTGATAGTCATAATTAATCATAATCATTTTATAGACTGTTGTGGTTAACTAACATAGTGTATTCCGACCATCAACTTTAGGAGGCATTCTAAATGTACTTCAGATTTTTAGTGTAATATTTGGCATATGCTAGGATAATAAGGTAGCTATAGGATCTCCTTATACTTGTAACGCGGGCACTGCGACTAGTTCAGGGGGTAGACGTACGCGCTGGAGGTAAACTAAAGAAAATATTCAGGGGGAGGGGAGGAGTAGACACAGACGCAAAAGAACAACAACACAAGTCACTTCCGGTACAAATGGAAATTTCTTCCACCCATTCTGGAAATTGCGCTAAAAATTATCAATGTATGGATAATTGAATAAGTAAACACCTAAGAGTCATGGAATTTACAAAATGATTGCCGATTAATTAATTGTCAGGTATCATTCTCGCTGTTCATGCTCAAATCTGGTAAATCTAGAACCGGCAGGTGCAGCCGTTAAAACCTCAAGCAGCCTTGCCGTAGGGTCCGCTGGAATCCTCAGCATGGTGAGGTTTTAGCGTCCTGTTGGTTTCAGTTTGCCGAAACCCTGGCCTGGGAGACCGACCCCTGCATAGAACTGAAAGTTCCAGCAGGCTAATCTTCAGTTCTCTGACATCTTCATGGAGCTAAACCTTCAGCGCGCTGAACCACCCAGCCGGCTAACCCCTCAGCGCCACGAAATCTTTGGGAAAGCTCTAACCGTCAGTACTAGACCATAAAATATAGGGCGCTGGCATCTCCAGTGGGCTGACATCTCTATGCACGAGGAGAAGGGATGGTCTTCTCAGCTTACACCAAGTCTTCAATGGATGATCTTTATGTGACTAGTCTTCAGACTAATCAAAACCCACCAAGCTGCTTAAACGATGTCCGTAATTCACTCACCTGTCGAGAATGACCTATCTAGGATGACCTAGCCTTACGTCGTCAGACCTAAATCTGCTAATGACTTATTCTTATTATCACTTGTTCGTGGTCGAGTGATGGACAGTAGGGCTGAAAAGGGGCGGGATAAAAATTATGGTTTCGGGCTTTCTCTTCTACAGGGTCACCGAATAGCGTTTTAGCATATGCTTTCCTTGCCTAAGTTAATACTGTTAGTGTAGTACGATAACTCACAAACATAACGATATAATTTTCTTAGATAAACCCTAAACTAAGTTACTAACTTTCCCCCCTTTCTCTCGCATTCATTAGCCTACCACACGTCTTATGTCTTTCCTATAATTGTTCCGTCTCTGTGCAATTCTTGTCACCATGCTCAGGGTTCGAAATTAGCACTCGCCCGCTGGCCATTAACTGCGACCGAAAACATCGGCGGGCTAAGTGAGAACCCTCCTCTCGGTAGTCCGGTTGGGGAGTTAAAAAATCTGACTACCTGCTATCCACAGTTAAAAATGATTTATTACAACGCCTAATCAGACCTATTTATCACTAAAAAATGATCTGCAGTTCCAGCCTTCAAATGTATAGCAGCTGTCACGGTTAGTCTCGTTGTATACTACTCATTTTCCCATTGAAGATATACTGCCTGTTCTTGTGCACCGATTTGACGGATTATTAATATGACATCATTCTCCGCATACCTTATTCGTTTCTACATTTCCGAACTCCCTGAGTTAGATTCTCAATATTTTACTAGACTAGTTCAAAGGGCTATTCGCATTCCACTTCCTGTTGCCTATTATCCGTTCATTGTTGGTCAACTTCCTGAAATTTCTCATATTGCCTCAAGTTTAATGAAATAAATGAACACATATGATTAAATGTTAACAGGCATCTTTATAAAGAAGTAGTGATAAAACAAATTTTTATTTCGCTTTTTGAATATGAAAATAGACGGGCTAGTGAAAATAGCTTGTGGTCTACCCAGAGGTTTGGACCACTAGTCCGGCTGGTGAGTGAAAACGAAAGTTAAGGGAAACCACTGAATGCTCCTGAAGTTCTACTCTTCGTTTAAGTACAACTCTGTTTCGCGTCTGTCTTCTTTCGTCTCCTACCCACGAGTTCCGCGCCAAACATGAACACTAGTGCACCTGCTTCCGATAGACCGGATATAACGTACCAGGCCCGTAGCCAGACAAGGTACTAAATGGGGCGAAATGGCTTCCAGGGTGAGTAAAATTTTCAGGGGGCCAAATGTCCAAAGCTGTATTAAGTCAATGGCAAGTTGACCGCAACTTGAAACTTAATAGGGGATGAAAAAAATTCAGGAGGGTTTCGCCCCTTGGACCACCTTGACTACGGGCCTGTCACGTACGCCCTGTCTAGTGGAAGCGCGGGGCCGGACAGCTACTTCGGTGTCACTTCTCTTGCGTTACATACTTATAATTTATCAGAAAAGCAGTAAGGCTTTTAAGAGATGGTTATTGTTGGTCCAGTATAGCTTGCCCCTTCGACAAAATTGTTCTCTAGACAATTACAAAAGGTTAAACACATACTTGGGACATTTCGAGGGCTATGTCTACTTTCTTTAACAGACAGTTTATCACTGAATTGCTTAAGCTGCTAATTTTACTTCAGAATCAGCCTACACCTCAGTATGAGATAGCAAAGCCACTTACCATCCAGATGTCCAACCGATAACCAGACCAGGTGGGGGACTGCCCTTTACCCTCCCTTCACGGGCTGAGGCCTACTGCTCAGGCCAACACTTTGACAAAAATTTTCCTTGAAACTTGTAAGATACTCTGATGAGCATCTGAGCATCCTTGCTTTTTGCCAAATTCTAAGTATAACCAACTCCTAAATAAGATGGCATTCCTGTGAATAAATTTATTCAAACTTAGTTACTAATTCTAAATCGCGCAAGCTCAAATAGAAAAAAGACCCCTACCCTTCTAAAGAAGAATTGGCTTCAGACATTAATACGAAATCAAGCATGAGTGGGATCACATTGGACGCTGCCAAAGCGGCGATCGCAGCTTCGCGGCGGAGAGCTGCGCCGGCTAAGGCGGGATTTGTTCTCAATATTGGGGGGGGGGGGCATGACCCTATTTTCAAATAATTTACTGCGTGAAAAATTAAAGTCAATAGGCGATTTCTCAAATACTTGGGGACATGTCCCCTCCCTCCCCGGATCGCCGCCCATGTCAGCGTCGGTGTGGCCACCCTTTAGGTAATTTTTCATGTTTAACTTACTCCAAGTGCGGTGTATCGTAGCTCAGCGTCCGGTTTCGAGTTTGCTATATATACAGTGTAAGGCGGTGTCAACATTCCTCTACAATGTAGCCTACGCCGTTATTAACTTTTATACATAATAGCCAATAACAGTTGAATGTTAACTTTTCCATCAGAGCGGCAATTTGTTGAAACTTTTATCAATTCTGTAAGATTTCTTTGTAAGTAAAGGAACTGAATTTTGACAAGAATCTTTGGAATATTAAAGAAAGGAATCTAACCTTAGTCATGTACTAAATTTTTCAGTTCTACTATGTACATGGACTAACGTTTACAGTTCTGATTTTTACATGTACAAACAACCCCGCTTCTAAGCAGTAGAAAAGGTCTTCTAGGCTGTTTCGTTCATTTTCTATGGCATATTGGTATCAAAATTTCCGTAAACCCTTCGCAAACTGTCAAAACTTTTAAGCGCTTTGGGAGCTTTAACCTTTTGTTTATTTTTTGTCCTTTAATACCAAATGAACTTGTTCAAAGGTATATATGGGCAGGGGATATGGCATTCCCCAAACCAGCAGACCAGGGAGTTGCTAGCAACCTCCTGTCCAAAGATATTTAGAAATGGCCCTGGAGTTCTCAATATCGTTGATGAATGCACATTGATTAACATTCATTGAAACAGAATAGCTCCATTCTTGTGGTCAACAATGACTTGAACAGTCAGTCGTGTTCCCAATTAAACTTACACACAATATTGCCTTAAACAATTTCAATTCAGTGGAGGCTACTATCAGACTATAGCTCTGTCTTGGTTCTAGACAGGTGGCTTGTTTTAAATTGAAAGAAAGGTTTGGAAGTAAACGTAGTATGCAACATTGTTACTGTCCGGGTTGATATTAGAGAACATTAAATAACAATTCTAATTAAAATTTCCGTGCGCTTCGCGCATTTTGCTACGGTTTACACTCCGTGTGTGATGACCATTATTGGGACGACTATGCATTGAGCTTTTCTAGCTAGAACTACTTTCCGAAAACAAGAGGTACAAGTCCATCCTCAGGCTTGCATCGGTCAAAAGGCGATTATGAGGCAATCTTATGTTATGAGCAATATTTGTAGCGTCATGTAGTCCTGCATAATTTTAATTGTATATAGGACCTTTGAATAAAGAAACTCATTTGCAGCCACATTCAGGTTCTCAATCCAGCCATGCATTAAAACAGTGCTACTTTTACAGTAGAACATGCGTAATGTAGGATGAATGTACCTAATATTGGCGATACGTTGCTCAACTCTGGTGGATGCCGTTTCTTGTCCGTTCATGTCCTGAGCGGAAATTGCTTCAAGTTCAGAGATTCTTAACATTCCTTTTCACTTGTAATTTTTCTCATGTATTCATGAATTCATATAAGGGTGTTAGTGGATCATGGTTAGCACCAGAATTTACCCGACGAGAGGTTAAGCTCTAACGGTGGGTGGTAAGGGGAGGCAAACTGAAGCTGTCAAAGGGATGATCGGAAGAATTACGAAAGCTAAATCTTTTCGGATAACGTCTATAGAGACTCCCCCCCCCCCCACACACACACACACACACACACACTCCATTTTGGATTTCTTTCAACAGAAACATTGAAAATTGGGGTTTCCGTTGAGTAAAATTTAAGAAATGGAGTTTTACAGTAGATATTAGAAAATTTGAAACTCTATGTTCCTTGAGAGCAAGATCATGTAAATCGTTGGTGCTACTGTAACCTTCGGGTATATTCTGATAACATGTTTCATAGAAACCATGAAGGCCCCTACGAAAACTAGAACATTTCCCTGACAGAGGCCTTCCCCAAGGTGGGCGTTGCTCCTCTAACCCCACCAGCCACTCTTGCAATTACATCTCCCAATTCAAATGTAAATAAAAATTTTTCCCACATACATAACCTTTATCATTTCTTTAACCATCAGTATAGAGTCAACACAAACCGTTAGTTTTTAACGTCAAGACTTTTAGCAACCTTCTTTTATGAAACTGGTCTGGCCACTTGGTGTTCCCATTCAATCATCTACCCTCTGCCCATCTTAACCAAGTCATCAGCATTTACCATGTCTAATTTGTAACTTGTCTTATGCAGATATTCACAAGGCCTTTAGCTGGATGTTTGTTACCATCATCAAATAAGCATCGGGGTAGGACATCACGACATATTATGAGCAGTATGGGATTTTTAGAGGATTCCTAAAAAGGGGCAACATATGTTCCTAAACTTTCAAAGCTGTCCTAAGCTGCGAGAGACTTTTGCAGAGGTATACCCCCAGTGTTTTAGTCAAGACCGGCATATCCGAGAAAGCAGCCGAGATCGAGACCGGAGGAATTCGAGACCGAAACCAAATGGGTCCGAGAACGAGATCTCATATGCGGCATATATTTTAGTGTTTGCATGGGGTCCTAAAACCCGCTTTCACATCCACACACTGTTTATTATTTTTATAGCCAAACTTGTTTATTGCGGAATTACTCGGCATTTCCAAGTACGATCTTTGAGATTGCAAGGATTCGAGACGGAGACAGAGACCGAGACCAGGGAGTGTCGAGACCGAGACCACAAAAACCGGTCTCGGTCTCGATATTTACAACACCGATACCACTCCACCCGCCCGAATCAGGATTTTAAACGCCTTTTCAAAGCATTCAGATCGGAAGTCGTTTAGATGCAACTGTTATTTTCCCGATGATTCCATGTAAATGATGAAGAGTTTACCGAAGAATCATTAAAAATTAAAGGCATTGCTAATAAGGAACATCAAGATATAACACAGAGACACTCTGTGTTTTCTCCTGATGGTTTTTGTTTGGATGATCAGTTTCAGGTGCGGATCCGAGAGGGAATGTACAGGGTAAATTTATGGAGGTAGCCTAAAGTTTGATTCTACTGGCGTCAAATATACAAAACCTTGATGTGGTTGGGGAGGGGGTTGTGGGGAAATTTACATATGTCACTGTAATTGTTTAAAGCCATATTCTGCTCTGTTGAATTTTCGAATTTTAAAAACTTCTTTTTGAATCCTCAAGAACATTTTACATTTAAGGTTCGCATAATTTGAACCTTTCTACTTCTTACATTACTCAGATGCAGACACACAATTGTGGATTTTAGTTTTCAAAGTCATAAATGTATTTGCAGTGACAGGAAATGACTGCATCCAGATAATTTGTTCAGCCAGTTTCATATTTTCAAATGATGCATTACCCATAACGTTTGAAATGGGTAATGTTTAGCCGAAGTAACACTTCTCCGGTGAGACCGAAAAGTAAAATAATGAAGAATTCAAAAACTTAATTTTTTTGGTGTTCCACGTTAATACTTTGCAGGCGTTACATTGCTTGCATGATAACAGGAATGCCTATGACAGCCATTTTGAAGGTCGTTTTACGTTGTTACGTAAATTTCATACAACCAGTTGGCAGAATAATACGCGGAAAGTATTATTTACATGAACTTTTCACATGCAAGTATGATTTGACTGATCGCGTTCAGAAAATCGTTTGTAAGGCGATGCACACGTTATAACATTCCATAAACCAAACCAGATAATACCCTGTGCACTCCTAAGGTATAACTTGACTGAGTATTTGTAGAATTTGCTTCACCTAAAGACGAAATACCCATCAATCAGTACACTTTGGCCGCCATTTTGAATTTTTGCATTTCAGCAAAAATGCTCAATAGCTACGAACTGGCACCCACCGGATTTGGAATCAGCACCTAAAAATTGACCAGGAACCGTTCAAAAACATTATAGGCTACATGTAAAAATGCAAGGTTGAGCTAGATTTGTATAGAGCTCATCCTGGACTAAGACGTATAATCAGTTCAAAGATTTTTCAGAGGTAGCGCCATTTGGAATCTAAACCACTTCACATAGACAACAGTTTCTCAAGGGAAGTAGTTTCACCCCCTTAACTTAGATACCACACCTTCCCCTGACCAGCTGACGACCAACAAAAAATAAGATCAATTCACTGAAGCATGTGCATTTTTCAACATACGGTCAGTTTGGAAACTTTGTCAAATATATATTTGATCTAAACCACCTTTGACGAACAAAAATTTCATAAATGTGAGGGTGGCCTTCCCGTTATACCTCTCCCTGGGAAGGCACATCCGCACTAGGTGACGAAGAAAGGGTCTTCCAGGTGCAAAGTGTCGTAAAATTTGCATATGCACACTTTTAAACGACTTTCTGCCTTTATATGGGGTGTGATTACAACATCATATTCTATCATGCTCCCAATCATCAAATCCCTGCGACGCCACTAGGGTTGTATCTTAAAAGTTGCTGATTCTGTTTCTGCATGGGACATATTATAATGTCCGTGACTGGCGTTGAAGAGTCACCGAATTGCACACTTCACGTAAAATTTTCAAAAAAAAAAACTTGATGGGAGGTAGCACACCCCGAACCCTACCCATCCCCGTTTCGCGGCTCACTAGTGCCTTGGCACTCGGCGGACCTTCCCCTTTTTTTCCTTTTATGTCCTGCATCCCCCTTCATGGGGAGGGAGTTGGCCCCTATTGGGGGACCACCTATCAAGAAACTTGCAATTTCGCCTGGGAGCCTTATTTAGTAAGATAATTAAGGAAACGGCACCCGGTGACCAGTCACCCCGATAGTTTACTGGTCTGTACTGTAAGGCTGACAGTTCCTGCGATAATTATTCAAATTTTCGTCAACCCCTAAATTTTCACAATGCTAAAATTTTGTTCAATGCAACCCAAAATTTTCTTTTTCTTTCTATTAAAGCCCAAAATTTTCTGCAAAATTGCAACCTGCGGGGATGTCGTAGCCATCGGTTATCGCCGCATGATATTAAACTTACAGCAATTAAACGTAACGTAATGACACTAAGACAACAAAAATATAACAATTTACAATAAAAGCAAAATTATAATAATGGTGAAACTTAAACAGAAGAAGATTTAGATGTGTTTTCAAATTTCTCTTTAAACCAGCTAGTACATTATTGGCCTGACAGAATGTCACCTGGGATGAGGACATTTTCCTCCAGTCCATCCCTTATTCCCCCTTTGCCTCTCTCCAGTCGGTTCAGCAGCAGTAAGGTATGCAGTTTACAGGAGCAATTGATATTCAAAATTGAATGTCTAGAACATTTCTGCTTTCACCCGCTGTCACCTTCATTTTTTTTTTCTGAAATTCTGGTGTGGCGCCACTGATCCTACTGAAAAGAGGAAGTAAAGGCTGGGTATTCGTGTGGATATTGTTCTGGGGAATCACAGGGGGGGGAGTTCTGGTTATTACAATTACAACAGTTACCCCCCTCCATATACAAGGGTGTACATCGGTAATCTTGAAGTCAAACCCTCTGTAACCAGAACGTCCGTTCTACGATTCAGAAAGAAAATATTACTTGTCAAATTCTTCCAGTCTAGGTAATGCCTGACGGGTCGGGAGCTACGGAAATGTGATGGGTGGTGCAGGGCAGTGTGATGTCCACCATGTTGAGTTTCTACATTCAAAGTATGAGATTAAAGTTATCTTTTTTGAGCTATCATGTTTACAAAGTTTTTCAGTTCTGGTGAAATCACATGACTTTCAACCTCCCCTAAAATCACTACACTCCGTAAACTTATAGAGCATCTGCATCATAGGCGTACGGGACTCTTCCAATTTGGGGGACCCGAATCTCAAAAAGTTTCCCGAATTTTGTTGCAGTTTCAGGTGCATAAAATAGACCACCAAAGCACTACATGCGCACCGTCAAGCGCGTGAAAATGTTTGCACATTTTTCGGACACTCGATCAAAAATTCGTGAACTCAGTAGAAAATTCGAGCAATTTTTTCACTTTACTTCATCTCTGCCAGGATTTTACCTATTCTGTGCCCGAATTTTTGTCGTTTCCTGCCCTAATTTTCGACCTCAGAAATTTTTTGGTGGGCAGTCTGCCCCTGCACCCACGCCTCGTACGTTTTTGATCTACATATTATGTAAGAGATCCCTCAAAGTTCACTTCTTAAAATATGATGTGTACTAGCTTTTTGCAATAAACTCAATAGAACTTTGATCTCCACCTAAACAAATAGGAACATTTCTCTTAATATGGCAAATCTATATACCAAGTATGAAAGTACCAATCATTGCTGCCTTGATATAGTGTATATGCAAAGAGTTTAAAAGATTTCATTGCTTTCCCTCTGGTGACCTACGATGAACTTTGACCCCAACCAACACAATACGCCTCATTTTCTTAATATGACAAATCTACATAGTAACTGTTAAAAGTATCCAGCCGTCCTACTTAGTTTGAACAAACACACGCACAATTACACTCGTCCGCGTACCTCTCCAAGGAATCAAAACATGGTAAAGCGAGCGGGCGCCCCAAACTTTTCCCTAGTAGCTGAGTCAGAGTAGAGAAAAGATTCGAAGTAGAAAAAATTCAAAATATTAATCTGCATTCAAAGATATGTCATCCCAACCCTAGGTATCGCCGGCAGGGGGACACAGGGGCGTCTGCCCCCGTCCCCTGATAATGGACCTTGGAAAGTTTCCCAAATTTTTAAAGGGAAAATGCGGTCCCCTAAGTTGAATGAGTGTGCCCCGTCAGCCTAGTTCAGGAATATTGGCTCTTATCAATCAACCTTTTGACAATATGTTTGTTACTAATTTGTTAAATTCATGCAGAAAAACTCATTGGTTTACCTTCAACATTCAATGTTTGTCTACGGAAGCATAATGAAAGATCCTTGTGAGCGAAATAAGAAGAGATTTGTAAGATTTAGCAAACTTTTGAAAATAAACTTGGGGCGACTGCCATCTACCTTTAAATAAACTCCACAGCGTGTACACTATAGATCGATATCTGTAGGGGGCTGAGTGAGAGGTCTTTTCGATTGAGTGATAGATCTGTTAAAATTATTTCCAATTACAAATCGTTTGCAAAGTATCAAACGTTTTGCTCTCTGCGCTTGATCACAACTTTATTGCTGTGCTCATTATCAGTACCGTGTCAAACGGATTCAAATAACTCATCAGTGGGGGATTTACAATTAGGCCGATTGTTCATTGGATATGAGTGGTTACGGAGGGGCACAGTACTGCAAGAATGCAAAGTAGGGGGCTTTCCCCACTTACTTCATTTGGGGAGTCATATTTTTGATAATTCAAAGCTCCAGCGGGTTACCAGCAGCAGACTTGCCTTCTAAATGGCAGGCGTGCTTTGTTTAGAAATTGAAAGCATAGGCGTAGGAAGCTGGCACTGAACGTTGTTCCAAAGCATCGTCCTGGGGAAGGGTCTAAGGGGAAAGGATACCCCCTTTTGGACCTCTCATCACGAGGGAAATACATACAGGTGGAGCAGGAAGCTCAGATTGACATCTCCGTGGACGGTACAATCTTATTTCACTGTAGTCTACAGTTACTACATTTGTAGCATCATAATGTGGAAGACTGGAAGTATATTTTGTTATCTTCCCACGTTATTGTGCGGCGAGCTTCGCGCGTACTCATTATCGATATACAGTGAATTTAAATTAATTTCCAATACATTTTGAAACATGCTTGTTAGTCCCCACCCTTTGGTTGCTCCTAATCCTCGATCCCCAATCCCCATAATATCCAAGCTTAGCCCTGAATTGTCATTGCTCGTGTTAGTAAAGCCATTTTGTAATCGCCCCAGGGCTTCGGGACTTCGCCTTCTGACCTCTAGACCCGCGACTTTCAGAAAGCGTCCTCACTTAGTCATAAGCATAATACTTTGGTTCTATCATGGAAAATTTCTATCATGTAGTGTCAACTGAAGTGTGAATTTCCAAAACATGAAATCGCCAAAGATGAAATGTTAAGATGCAACTGACTGACTTACGGCCCGGAAAATGTGATTTCCTGCAAACTCAGACTAGGGAATTTTGGTAAAAATGTCTCCAATCTAAGCAACAGAGGTCCGCTTCGATAGTGTCTGGCGGTTTGTTTTGGCAGATCATCCCCTCCTCATTCAAACACAGATCCAGAGGGGGTTTTTTCGAGTCTAGCCCCCGCCCCCTTTTCGAAACCTCTTAAAACTTAAAATAAAACGATCCCAGGATGCACTTCATAGCTTGTGTATACTTGTTTTGATTGCCATATGTCAGAAAATTCCGTTAAACTATGTTTAATTTTACTTTTCCCCAGACCCCTCCTTCCTTTAGCATCACTGCTTCGTATAACTTTGACACTCGTTGGTTTGAAATTAGGCCATGCTTCCTATGCCTCTGTACAGAACGAGAAGATTTGCCGCACGGGAGATTAGGTACCCTTTTCTACCATAAGGGAGTCTAGGTTTGCTGGGACACCCTCTTTGAACTCGAGTCATGTCACTGAATCCTTAGAATTGGCCTACATGAGTCAACTAAGGTGTGAAAGATATACCACCTCTATTCATCACTTGCTACAATCTCGCAAACTTCCCGTGCGTGCTTGTATACGCTGCACCGCCAGGGGCGTAACCAGTATGTAGCACTGTCAGCCCGGGCCGACACTTTTTTGGCCAAGTTATCTTTTTTAAAAAAAACACCCATGGTTCAAATCCATAAGTTTGCTGGACGAGTTTAGGAATCTAGAGCGAAAAAACTATTGAAAATGAACTTTGCAAGAATATGGCTAAATTAATTAGGTGACCTGTTCTTCTGTCATCTAGGCTGTCATTTCTATCGCGTGCCGTTTCATTCAACACTCTACCCGCCGAAAAAGACTAGGATCCGATCTTGTCAGGCCTAGTTAAGAACCCGTTTACGAAGAGAATATTTTAGTTGAGAAATATTCCACAATCAAATAAGCCTATCGTTGATGAACATACTTTATAGACCTGCATCACTTTGTTGCCTGTTGTAGTTACGATCGGCGTTCCAAGTTCCAAAACAGCCTTTTTGATACCAGCTTCTCTTGGGTACATTCACGATGTTCTACATAGGCGTCATTTTCATCAAATTGTGAGTACTTACGCTCACTAGGGTTGGGCCAACATTTCACTATTATTATCACAACATTCTCACATTCATATTTGTGCTTGTAAACTCAAAAGTGCGTATCATTTCAGCGTTTGCAGGTGCACTGAACTGATCGATCGCATTCCTCGCCTGGGCCAATAAGTGACATGAACCGTCAATATACCCACATCGTTCGGCATTGCCCCCCAGTCGCGTGGTATTCCCGGACGACGCTATTTTTTTTTCATGTACTACGTCACATACTGAAATATGCCAAGCCTATAAACCTCCAGATACCCTGCTCCTGATGCGAGCATTCCGTTGCTATAGTCGTACTATCCAAATGTGGCTTCGTTTTCTTTTAATTGCCGACTAATGAAAGGTGTTCGGCATTCCCCAACTTCCCCTACCTTGCTAATTTTAAATACATTATGTAGTATTGAATTACGTGTTTTAACTGTTTGTTGTTTGTTTAATTAAAAGTAATATTGAATGAGGTGTCTCAAGTTAGCAAGAGGCCAGGAAACCAGAATAAAAGACCAAGAACGCATTCAATTTCATTGTTTCTTGTCTTTATTTGTTAATCCACATGACGTGTCTGCAGGTATCATCACAGCACATCTGATATGTATGGCTATTGGCAAGACAAGTGGGGAAAAATGACATTGAATTTTCCAATGACTTGGAAATTCCAGACATGAGATCCCGATTTCAAGGCTGTATATGCAGCTCAAAACACCCTGGAAGTGCCATCTCCGGCCATCTGGGGGTCTTGAAAATCAAAAAATTTCTTGTACGCTCTGCGCCAACTGATGGTGGCGCTTCGCTTAGATAGTCATACTTTCGTGCCTACAACTTTTAAAATCCTGGTTACGCCCCTGACCGCAGTGACAAAGTTGTGTTCAATGTGTTGTAGAGTGCAAATTTATGTACAAAGTTGGGGATTAGCCATGGTGCCATGTAAGGAACAGGGTTCGTGCCGCCGGCACGGTTGCATGAGGACGTATAGCCCCAGGGGCGTAACTCAATAGGATTTATTGGGGGTGAAGGTATTTTTGCCCTGCGAAATCAGTCAGTGTCCTGTTACGAGGTGCGCCACCTTTTAAAAACAACTAAGATTTAGATGGGAGAAGGGGGTCGCTCATTTTGGCCATAAAAATTATGTTCATTTCTTTTCTATTGTTTTATTTTAGTTCAGAAAAATTATTAACTCTCAAAAAATATTAAGACATTTGGTCATAATAATTAATAATTTTTTTATTTTTAATTTTTTCATTTCGCAGTTTTGCCTTGCGGAATATATATTTTTGCCCTGCCAGAGTCACATTGTTGCGAGGGGGTGAGCCACCCACAAACCCCCCTAGAGTTACGCCCCTGTATGACCCAAGCGATTTTTAAATGAAAAAAGGCGTTTAAGCTATACATTTCTGTAGGGGGTGAATGAGGTGTGTTTTTGACTAAGTGATGGATCTATTTTGATCATTTTCTATCACAAACCCTTCCCCTGGAAGCACTCTTACCTTCAAATTTTGTTCTTTTCAGTGCCCATTCCAAACTAACATGTTATTCTGAGGTTTTATAACAATTCCTGTGCAAAATTTCGGCACCCGTCGCGCGCAATTGCCATAGCCTACATTCCATACCTGGATGACCATTGTTAGGATGATAATGGCAAGAATTATTCTGACGAGAACTGTTTTCCCAGAAAACTTTTTAAGTTCAACCTCAGAAGCATCATAACTCGAAATTTTGGTAATCCGCTTGTATTGTGGGCAACATTTGTAGCTCGATTTTCATGATTTTGAAGTCTATAACTCAGTGCACAAACTTATATTTCAAAGGTCATTAAGTGCATTTGGAGAGAATAAGTAGTATGAAATAAGCAATTTATTATCTCCTATACTATGTTGTTACCCGTATACTTTTACTCCGCTCTCGGTCATTCCCAGTTGGAAGCTATACATTTGGGTCCTGTTCAAAATGAGTGCAACTATAATTGTGTGTTCCCCTGAAGTTAAATGCATCATACTAACGTCTCCATTTTCTAATTTCCCCCATGTAGAGCTTGTGCCGTTCTCATGATACCACCATTGTATGTGCCATGCTCAGCTAAAATACCACGAATTAGTGGCGTCTTCTTAACGTTAAATGAATTTAAAGCTTTGCCAAAGACCACTATTTTTGCAACTAAGACACCTTACAGAAATGAAAAGTTCTCCAAAGCGAGGAGTTTCAACCCATCCACTAAGACAGCAAACCTTTCCCTTACACCGGGCCAACAAAAATAAAAACAAGTGTCCAGTAGGCAGTGGGCTATGTCAAATCCCCGTAAAGGAAGAAGTTTCCAAATTTGTCCGGAGGGGCCTTAAGTTAGCGAATGTGATAAATATTTTTTAACCGACGGACGGATTACCCTTTTTTATCTGTTTCTGGTTTCCTCTGCACTTTTGAGATTCTCTGTTTCATTCCTTTAATATTTTCATTCAAAATGGCCAAGCAGTACAGAGCCCCTTCTGCAAAGTAAACTTCTTGTTTCTTGTGTTTGGCCTTGGAGAAAAACTTTAACCTGTTAACCTTCTCTTAGGCCAGTCGGTTAGGCGCTTGCACCCAGGCTACAGGGTGCGCAGGGACGGATGCATGGGAAAGTGGCTGGAGTTGGCTCGGTGGTTGAGTGAGTGTACTGAATTACATAGTCTACTAGAGTCCCCGGATTAAATCCTGGTGGAACCACTTGGAAATTTTTCTGGGGACTAGAATTTACTTGTTAGCATGATTGTCCACAATGATGCTGAGGGGGTTATCATTGGTGAATTTTAATTTGGTATCTGCATGATTGTCCGTTTCAGGAAGTAGACCGCTTTGCACAATTCAGTTGTAGACAGGTAGAGCAGTGGTGCAGAACAAGGGACCTCCATCCCTCCCAGCCTTTGGGAAAGTGGCTTAAGACTGGTGATACACTCATGTCCGTCGGTTGGGGACGTTATATGGAGGTTCCGGGGCAGGAATAGAAGCGATTGGCCTCTCTCGTTAATCTCTGAGTACTAGTCGAGAAAGACAAGGCGAATCTCGCCGGGGTTCATCCATGCACGCTCACTCTGATATAGGGTCCTCTATGAGCCAGTTGGCTTCGTGTCCCTCAAACGTTTGACTTAAAGACAAACACTCGTCACCCCTTAGTATCATTTTAGTGTGGGAGCCTATCAAAATTCTCAAGTGGTGACTGTTCTTTGATTGACAGCGGTTAGCCTTGTATGCTTACCAGGACATTGTGTTTGTGTCTGCACAAGGACTGAGGAGCTATTTAGGCCTACATGATAGTTATGGGAGGAGCTACAGGTTGCTTAGCTGGAAAAAGTGAAACTGTTTGGGATGACGAGAAATGCCCTTTAAGCAGTGGCGCCGGCACTGGGGGGCATGAGGGGCGCGTGCCCCCTCCAATGGAAAAATTCTGAAAATTTTATTAGAATGATCCGAAAAGGCGCTTAAGCTTCGCGCGCTTCAAACCTTACCGCAATGTTGTTCTTACTATCAATATCTCCCGATAGCAACTCCGACCCAGAGAAGCACAGCAGCAAAAGTCCAAAGCTGTTTACGAATTATTAGGTAAAGGACTGGCTTTTTGAGTGGCATGTATGCCTGTTCGGCATTGAAAGTGTCTCGATGCAAATTCTGAATGCAGGTTTTGTCATGGAAATCTTAATTAACGAAAAAGTTCTGCGCGCTTCGCGCTCAAGCGTCACTGTTAGCATTCCATCTCATGACCATTATGAAGGTAATAATACATGGTACCGGCACTATTCTGATCGCAACGATTTCAAAAACAGAGGTACATCTCCAAACATCTGTAGGGACGTTGCATCAATATGGTATCTTTCAGTCTAATTTGTAGTATCATATGGAAAGTTGGAACTTGAAAGTGCGTATTTGCCGTAATACATTTTTCAGAAATTTTTACCGAGCGCTTCGCGCGCAGCCATCATCGGTATAGATGGTGATTGTTAATACACTAACGACGAAAAAAGACATTCTGAAACGTGCTTGTTAGTCCTTCACCCCCTTTTTATACCTATCAGAGAGGTCTATATATCACCTTCCTGCACCTCTCCCTCCCGCCCATTCCTATTGCTGCAGGAAGCTGTTCGTCTGGATTTTTGTTAGTAAAAATACCATAGTTGTAAAGTGCTCAGCATCATACTCTATATTATCATTTTGATATCAAGTAATAAGCATCCAGTGGCGTATTTAGGGCCATTCGGCCATGGCCTCCCTCACTGATGTCGAGTTTTTTTTTTTTTTTTAGTACCTAAAATACGTAAATATTTTTTAAGAAAATTTTACTTCAACGGTAGCATATTGCATGTAAGGACACCTAATTTTTCAAAAAATTTCAAAGGGGAGGGAGACACCCCCTCCCCTTAGACCCCTCCCCCACTCTGGTGATAACACAACAAACAAAGATTACAATTCACTAAATTATGGACATTTTCCAGTCATATATGATCAGCTCCAAAAATTCCAAAAGAGAACACCATTTTGCGTCTAATCAACCTTAAATTAACAAAAATTTCTCAAAGGAGAGTGGGACCCCCTCCCCTTAGACCTCTCCCCCAGGACGGTATCTTTATGTAGGGACCAGGGAAGGATCCCCATTGCTGTACACAAACGTCGAGCAACACAAAAAGGGTGTAATTTACGCAAACATGGGAGTTTAACCGAGGTGGCATTACGACATCATCGGTGGTGCCCCCCCCCCCATCACCAAAGTCTGGCGGCGCCACTGCCTTTAAACTTAAACTATAGATAGTTTACATAGTTGTAAAGAACGGGACTATAATTTAATCGTCATAACTTGGCGCAAACTGGCACCCCACCTCTTTGGTGCATATCACCTCTTTTATCTTTGGAAGAGCTATAACTATGAAAGACCGGCTGTTTTCTTATGAATGGACTGAAAATCTCAACGTTAAAAGTCCACTTTGCTGACGGCGGCTCTCTGTAAGGTATATCCTACCAAGCCTAAGCTTTCCGAGTCTAGGGCACTTCCAGTGTGTAGATTCATCAACTGGGACTTAGCATACTTCTGCTGCTTGTTTTTAGCTACGATCAGTGACTTTGAATAATGTCGACAAGATCTCAAACAAAAGAAAAGGAGATCGCTGATATGGTTGCTATGGTGATTGTCCAAATCTTCACAAGCAAGGACTTCGAAATCAAACTGCCCCAAGCCTGTATTGATCGAGCGTTAGAAAACAAAATCGACGAATTTCTTAAACAAATTGAGATCCAATCTGGGAAGATTCATGATTTGGAAATTGAAACTGATAGAGTTTCAACAGAAATGAGAACCTTACAGGACAAAATCACCTCACTGGAGGATAAGTGCCTTTCTGCTTCAACCCAAATAAATCATCTTGAACAGTACTCACGCAGGAACTGTCTTCGGGTGTTTGGAATTGATGAAAGTCCTAATGAAATACCGATGTCACCATCACCAATCTCTCTTCCAAATATCTTGGATTTAATGTAGACCCCTCGGATGTTGATCGATCCCATAATCGTGTCGGCAAGAAGGAACATGGCAAACCAAGGGCCATAATTGTAAAGTTCCAGAATTCAAGACGAGAGAGCAATACATTAAGAACCGACAAAGTTAAAGGGTACGAAAATCGTAATTCAAGAAGATCTTACAAAAGTAAATCATCACTTACTTCAGGCAACGAAAAGCAACCCTCTAGTCAAATCAGCTTGGTCCCACGATGGTAACATAATTGCGTTATTCAACAAAAAATGGCAACGAATTTACAAAAAGAGTTTATGGGCCAAACGACTTGAAACATCTGTAACTGAAAGCATACGAAACTGTCATATTCATCCAAAGGATGAAAGATACCTGTTAGTTATTTTTTTCTTTCTTTCTTTCTTTCTTTCTTTTTTTCTTTCTTTTTTCTTTCTTTCTTTCTTTCTTTTTTTTTCTTTTGCTTTCTTTTGTGATCTACATGAGATCATGCCCTATTGTATTAAATGTCAAATTATTATAACTGAGTCAACTGATTATTTTAAGTGCGAAAATTGTGAATGTAACTTGTCTACCTTATGTTTAGATGATAATGGCATATATGGATCATGGTGCTGTAGCTCCTGCAATACTTGTAATTCCTGTCTTCCTTTTCACAATAAATACAATCAGGATGATGTCAACGAAGCTGTTCAGGGTACACCTCTTTCTTGTTTGAAACCAAATTTTAACCAAATTAGCATGCAATTAGACAGTGCAGATGAGTACATAGAAAGTTCCCGTTATTTTGATATCGACTCTTTCAATGCTCTTAATAGTGATTTCTTCTCTCTTTTTCACCTTAACAGTCGCAGTTTAAAAGTTTAAATAAAAATTTCAATTTGATTTCTGATTTTCTTTCTCTTTTTAATCATGAATTTTCCATTACTGGTTTTAGCAAAACTTGGTTTAGTGAACATACTTCTCTTATAAAATTGAATAATTATACACTAATAGAAAATCATCGGAAGAGTAGAAGGGGGGGGAGGGGCTTGTCTGTTTATTTCTAAGAAGCTTAGATTTTTAAACAGGGGTGATATTTCTGAGATTGAGAGTACATTCGTAGAAATTACTATCTTAGGAAGAATATCATCATTGGAGTTGTATATAGACCCCCTCAAAGTTCAGTATCTTCTTTCAATGATTATGTCAACGTCTTAGTGAATCAAATTTCTTTTGAAAACAAGGACGGTTTCATAATGGGTGATTTTAATATTGATTTACTCAAAGGAGGATCTTCTGATTTTTTGAACAGTGTTATGTCCAATAATTTTTGCCCACAATTACTAAGCCTATTCGTGTTAGCGAAAGTTCATTCTCTTTAATTGATAATATATTCACAAATAGTAAGCAAACCAGTAATTTTACTTCCGGCATTCTAGTTACGGATTTAAGCAATCACTTCCCTATATTCTCACGAACTTCCGCTGACAAACGAATTGATGATAAAGGTTACTTTACGAGGAATTATTCACGTACAAACACTACAAATTTCATACGCTCTATCTAGGATCGTGATTGAGATTTTTTGTATTTGGTAAATGATGTACATAAAGCTTATGATAAGTTCACGTCAGTATTTCAAAGTATGTATGATGAATGTTTTCCATTGGTTTTTATCAGTAACTCCAAACGTCGAAAGAAACGTCATCCATGGATTACATTACAAATGGCATTTTACAGTCCATAAAAAACAAAAACAAGCTTTATCAAAAATATTGAAAGTGTCCTTCAAACATTACCTCTGATAAATTTCGTGCCTACCGCAATAAGTTAAATTATCTTATCCGTATTTCCAAAAGGCGGTATTTTTCAGATAAGTTTAATGATGTAAAAATGATGTTAAGTGTACTTGGTCAATTATCAATGGTATTATGAAAACTAAAAATAACAATTGTGTTACTCCCGAACAGTTAAAGTTTGGTAATAATTTACTTACAGATCCTAAAAAATAGCCAATACATTTAATGAGTTCTTTGTAAATATTGGTCCATCACTTGCTTCCAATATTCATAGCAATACAACTATTGACAAGTATTTAAAGAATACTAATCAGTCGACCCTTTTTATGTCTCCAACGAATGAAAGTGAAATATATAAGGTTGTAATATCCTGCTGTGAGCCAAATAAATCTGCTGGTTTTGATAATGTGAAGCCGGCAATACTAAGAAAAGTAATGCCCTTTATTGTTAGACCTCTTACGTATATCAATAACTTATCTTTGTCAACTAGTATTGTTCCTGTGCAAGTGGAAATAGCCAAAGTAATTCCTTTATATAACAAAGGGGACCCTCTAGTAAGTGACAATTATCGTCCAGTTTCTGCTTTATCAGCTTTTTCCAAGATTTTTGAAAGAATAGTTTATAACCGTATTCATGATTTTGCTAGTAAACAGTATAATATTCAAGGGGCAATACGGTTTTCGACCAGAATTTTCGACTGAGTTGGCTTTAGCGGATGCTTTAGATAGTTTATATAATGCTATGGATAACAATTTGATTTCTGTGGGTGTATTTTTAGAATTGTCAAAAGCCTTTGACACAATTGACCATCAAATTTTGTTTACTAAGCTTTTTCATTGTGGTATAAGAGGGACCGGCCTTGACTGGATTAAAAGTTACCTTTCCCACAGAGTCCAATTAACAACTTTCAAAAATGTAAATTCAGATGTAAAGAATGTAACATGTGGTGTCCCACGAGGATCCACTTTAGGGCCACTTCCTTTCATAATTTATGTCAATGACATTCATCAAGTTTCAGAGAAATGTTCTACCATATTGTTTGCTGATGATACTAATATTTTCTTTTCAGGTCATAATGCTAATTTACTGAAAGATACAATTTGTCAGGAACTTACAAATTTTACACCTGGTTCTCTGCTAAACCAACTTTATCGTTTTTAATAACACTAAAGACTGTAAATAACTTGCCGTTTGATATTGCAATAGATGGAAAATCTCTTAATAGGGTTCATTACACAACGTTTCAAGGGGTAACGATTGACTCTCAGTTAACAGGTTAAAGTTACATAATCCGATCACGTTAAAGTTGTATCAACTAAAATTGCCCGAGGTGTTGGAATTCTCTCTAAGTTAAGCATTATCTACCTAGACATGTTCTGCGTTCCTTATATTTTACTCTTATTTACCCCTATCTAACCTATTGTGTGACTGTATGGTCCGGGACATCGTCCTCTAATGTAAAGAATCTTTTTACCCTTCAAAAGAGAGCAATTCGTCACATCTCTTATGCTTCTTTCAACGATCACACCGGCAAGCTATTCGCCTCTTTCAATATTCTTAAATTCCCTGATCTTAATGATGTTAGCACTGCTATGTTTGCGCACTGTTCTATCTATGGTCATAATCCTCCTGTCTTCAAAGATTACTTTACACCCATTATGGAAGTTCATAGTCATTTTACGAGGCAATCCGGTAACATGCATAAATCTCGACCCCGTATTCATATTTTAAAACATAGCTTACGTTATCGAGCTCACACAGTTTGGAAGTCCTATCAAAATTTGTCCTTCGCCGAAATCATTCGAAAAGAATCTTAGCAGTCATTATCTAAAGAGATATCGTTTATTTCCTTAAATATTTTCCCAATGGTTCAGTATGCTTTGTGTCACTTAAAGTTGTGCATTTCATGTATCATTATTATCATTTTTTTCTTCTTTTTTTTTTGTTTTTTTTTTTGTATTTCTTTTTGGGGAGTGCATCTTCTTGTTAAGCCTTTTGGGGTTTTTTAGACTACTTCCTTTCTCTTCTGTACATTATTACGATTCATTGTAAGTTAATTTGTTATATCTCGTTTTTCAAATGTGCAAGGAGAAAAAACAAAAATGAAATGAAATAAAATGAAATTCAGAATGTCCTACCCACGCGCCATGGGTGAGTCATGCAACCGGAACTTTTTACGCCGCTGAATCAGCTCCTGCTCAGTGAGTAGGCCTATTGCTCTTCGAATGTAGGTATATCGCTGAAACTGCCAGTGTGTTTCGACTAGATGTTATGAAACAAAATTAATTGTCAATAAAGTGCGTTCCGGACTCCACAGTTTCCCGTTGCAAACCATTCAATGCCCTTTGAAAGTGGACACAGCCAGGGGCGTCGATTGGAGGGGAGGGACATGTCCCCTCCACTTTTTTGAGAGGAGAGGACACTAACACGTTGGTCTCCCCCCCCCCCCACTTTTTGTCACCTGAAACTAAAAAGTGAGGTAACTAAAACACTACAGGCGAGTAGTGGTGAAGACATAGATATGCTCAGAAAGTATTCCACGTGGCTCTTTATCAGGTCCGTAGGTAGTAAGTTCTGTCAC
>WURT03203169.1:4885-16579 GCA_009936505.3 Holothuria glaberrima
GCTGAAAATTAAATTGATTTATAAGAAATTGTTGGGAGGATTCCCACACCCCTACCAAAAGGGCTTTGCATCTCCGGTTTTCTTCGTAAGAGGCTTTGGTGGTCACACCTTACGATGATACAGTCTCCGTGTTTACCAGTGGCATGTTTTATTCCACGGACGCCCATGGTCGGGTCTATGTATGAAATACCCATGACAAAATTCTTTTACTTTTGGAAGTTACACCTGACCAGGGAGCTGACCTGACCCTCGAACTTTCATCGTCCTTAAAAAATTATAGCTTAAATAATGCTGTGACCTTTATTTTTCAATCTACTTTATTCATAAAATTTTGTAATGGTAATCCCCTCATCAGGATCGCAGGGCTCACAGAACGTAAGGTTTGCTAGTCCCTGCAAGGTCGACTTCGCCGAATGTACGATTCTATTAAACCTTATCTTTATTCGTCTCAACCCATTTTTCACGAGAGGGGCTCTGTATTTTGAACATTCAAGTTTGAAGTAAAATATCCCTTGTCCTACTTTCAAAACAACTTCAACTCCTTGTAAAAAGAAATTAATCTCAAAATGTATTTGAAAATAGAATCTGCAGGAAAAGGTTTGTTTCTTGCGCTTCCTACTTCCCCCAATAGAAATGTTTAGCTGCGCCTCTGGCAGTCACATTTATCCAGACACCACTGGATAGACAAAAACGTCTTACGAAGCTTACGACTGCCAATAAAAGCCACCGTAAAATTCAACTGCATTCTGAATCTCCAACTCTAGTTGTTTCCACACCTGCTGTCAAATACAATAATAGCAAGGAGGATGGTGTCTCTATTTCTGTCGCGATAACTGACACTGATTGAGTTCCCGAGCTACTGTGATAAAATAGCCACATAGTACAGCTACTTACATCTTTGTACATCGATTGTAGTAAATATACAAAAGTAGTCCGACCAAATGATCCGGGGAAAATAAAACTGGGTTAATTTGAATGTTGAGTGTTTGGCAAGCAGCTCTTGTGAAAGTGACATAAAAAGTGGGGCTCGGGGAGCTGTAACAACACTGCAACTACTGCACTCAACGGTAACAATTAGGTTAAGAAAAAATTGAAATTATTTAACTCACACAGCAGCACGGAAGGGCCTGAAATTCAGTCTTGGTGGCATTTAAACTTTACCTCTAACATGTACTCTGCATTATTAGAGTGATAAGAGGAGCATTAATTGTAGAGTCGAAATATGTATAAAAGATTTCCTACAAAGTATCTGTTATGGAGGTACGCTGCGTACATCTTAATGTGAGAAGCAATATCAATATGTCGGAAGAAATATCAACATGTTACAATTTAAGATCAGTGTAATGTTATGATGAAAATGAACATGTTGGAAAAAAATAACAGCACGTTAAGTTCGCTTAAATATTAGTATGTTTCGAAGAAAGTAACAACGGATGGGCACGAAAAAGGACATAAAATTTTTTATCCTTCTGAACATATTGCAGCTGACTGACTGACGGTGCACTGTCTGTTTCACAATTTAGGATCAGTATGTTATGTCAGGATAAACATTAACATGTTACAAATTTACATAAGTATGTCAGGATTGAATGTACTGTATATGTAATATAGCATGTGTAACTACTTTGATAACTTGATAATTACGTTATGTTATTCCCCTAAAGCTAAGGCTAACCTGCAGTGACGGCTTAAATGCTTTTGTGAAGGGGTATAGAGACAAACCTGCAAACAACACCCGGCAAGCAGATGTCTATTCCAGGACAAAAATGTAAATTTATGGGCAATGGCATCCTGGTTTCGGCACACAATTTATGTCATGCTTGTTTGCCGACTAGATTTCGTAGCTGTAGCATATCCAGAAGCATTTAAGCCGTCACTGCAGGTTAGCCTTAGCTTTAGGGGCATAACATAACGTAATTATCAAGTTATCAAAGTAGCTACACATGAAGGAAGATAGGTAAAATGAGAGAGGATTTTCATATTAATGAGTAAATTTCTGCGTGGAAATTGAAAGAAAAAGTTCTTTATGTTTTAGATTGCTGTTTTCATCGAACTTCTCGTATACTCTTCTCAGACAGCTGTTTTTTTACTGTTCGAAAGATTGAGGTGGTATTATCATTCTGAGTAACTCCTACCAGCATCTATCCTCCACACCCAAAAAACTTTGTATCATCAAATCGACAGGACTCTAATGCGAGCATGTAGCTGTTAGTAGCTCTATTTTACAAGACTCCAACCTGTACCGCCATGACAAATTCTATTCTACGCGTCTGATTCAAGAGCGTCGCCAGAATTTTCGAAAAAAAAAACAGGGGGGCACAACGTTCCGTCAGAGGGGCACACTAACTTAAAGGGCTGAGCTTGGCTTAATGAGTCGTTATAACGCGAAACGCTCCCTTGTAAGTATTAGACGCCGGGGGCCTACTGTAGGGCCCTGGTGGAGTTCAAGGACAACGTTCCGGCCGGGTTCCAGGGAAATACTTTAGATTTTCTATTCGTCTGCCCCAATTTTGTAATTATATCAGCGTTTCCAGACTGATCGGGAGTTGCCCCAAGACCCTTGACGCCGTTCGCACAGTTTACAGGCTATCCCATGTTCTTTTTTGGGCGGGGGGTTATATAACTTCATGGTCTGAGATAGAGGAAAGGATGTTTCAGCAGAAAGACATTTGCCTCCGCAACTAAGTATTGAAATCACTCCTTATTACAACGTCGCAGAAACAGACCCCCCCCCCCACGACCAGAAATGGTAAGAATTAGATTCAGATCCTCAAACCAACTATTGTAGATATATAATTACAAAAAAGCATGTGACTTAGTTAATAAAGAGCATGATACATCACATTTAATGTTCTGTCCCAATGATCATGTCCAAATTTTTTTTTTAGTTGCATCTAGGTTTACAAAACTTACAGTGCAAAATACCTGGGTCTTCTCGTTGATGACAAGCTGTTATTTAAGCCTCACATAATTGTCCTATCTGTTTTTCTTAACATTTACTACATTCATGAGTATTCAAAGATTGCCTATGGTATTGAAATTTACACTAGCACCAATACTTTCGTTCTCAAACAGTTGCAAGTTCTGCAAAATAGAATCGATAACGTGAAAGCGCATAGGCCCCTCTCAACTTATTTGTTACATTAAGCGTTGAAGTATGATATAAGTAAGTGATATTCATCATGGACGGCGATTTCTTCTCAATATTGGGCGGCTATGACCCCATTTTCAAATAACGTATTGTTTGAAAAATGAAAGCCAATGGGCGCTTTCGCAAGTACTGGGTGACATATCCCCTGTCCCCCGGGATCGCCGTCCATGATATTTACAGATTTATGATGTATAGTTTTATTCACCGTACGTTTGCAATATTCTACCAAATGGCTACCTCAATTACTTGAATATGCCTATGTTTACCAGATATAACGATCTTTATTTCATCATTTAGTCTTCTTCTACAAAAGTGGTTGTTTCTTTTAAACAACCACTTCTGTCAATTAAGGAAAGAGCTTCCAAGTGGCATAAGTAAACTTACTTCGTATTCATCCGCAAAGTAAAAAAAAAAAAAAGTTACGGATAATCTAGTGGGGAAACATTAATTCCCTAACTCGTACACATGTCGGTCTTGAGGACACTCCATTATTTTATCTTTCTTCCTTATCTTCTCCGTCTTTTCTAAGTTTTCCTATCTGCGTATATAAGTTGATATTTCTGAAAGGTAGGTCACGAGCTTGTTTAACTTTTTGTTTGTCCTAGTATCCTGTCTATACCTACACCGTACGTTTAAATGTTGTCACATGATTGATAATAGAGATTCTTGGACTAAGATGACGAGGCACACTCATTCAAATTGGGGGGGGGGGACTGCATTTTCCCTTTAAATTGTATATGTATTTTCCAGGAGGGAGAAAATAAAATTAATGAACAAAATGCCTTTCCTTTAGGGTAAAACAGGATGTAGATAATGCATGAACAGTAACAAACAAGGATCTTTTAAGTACGCTTATAAATTTCAATTACAAAACATTCTGCATAGTTCTGTAAAATTGCCTCTAGAAATTAATTGTCTGACCCAATTCTGTTGGTCCATATTCCTCGTATACGACTGTCATCAGGTACCTCAAAGGGATGACAAAAAATAATCATCAGTAGCCAACGGGCGAGGGATTCCAAATGGATTGATATACCTAAATTAAATTAATCTTTTCCGATAAATATAATGCCTGTGATTTCGGATAAAACGAGAAGAGAATATTGAACCCTACAAGCAAGAAAGTGCAATGAAGAAACTGTTTATGCATTTTGTCAGGAAATATCTTGTGCAAAATATAACGTACATCACTTCAAAAATACTTTTAAACTATATTGTTGCCCAACTTATAAGTTTAAAAAGTAAACCTTTGTAACCACAGACCTTTACAATTCTGTTTTATTGAAACAATTTTTCTGTACTCAGCTCAGATATGCTTTGAACGAGTGAAGGACGCCATGTGCGTCAATTTGTTCTCAATATTGAAAAATTAAAGTCAATGGGCGATTTCTCAAAAATGGGGGGGGGGACATGTCCCCGTACCCCTGATCATCGCCCATGAAGGACCCTATTGTTCTGTTTTTATATTCTGGGCATTCACTTCGTCATTTCAACAGCCTATTGCTTCTTATAGTTTAACAGGGCAACAGAATGAGAAGCATATTGTGTAATCCAATTCAAATGGGACAACAATAAAATATGATACCCATGTACATTTATAATTACAAAATGTTATGTTATGAGACAAGGTCTTATAGATCACTAATTGAAAATATACATTTGCATGCACATGTTAACAATATTCTTCAAAGAATTATTATATATTCAAAGACTTTGCACATCTGAACTATAGCTTATGTGCCGTATCTTAAATTAAGTGACCTCACAGGTCTAGGTCTTCTTGACGACGCACAGTGGCACCTTTCAAAAGTTTTCACATCGGTGACGATTTATGCTTACTGTCATTATTGTTAATAAAGCACGAGGGATAGACTGAGCTGGAACATCACTCTAAGTCAGGCTCTAACTAAACAAGTATAGCCAATGAAAACACATCATTTTCAGTATACCTCTGATCTCATTTGGCAAGTAACATTTTGTTCATCAGACAATGAAAGTACTTCCTCCGAGGTAGTAGTTCCATGAAAAGACTCATCTTAAATAACCTTTCTAACTCATAGGTTGGCGAGGGACCTAGCTCGACTTACTCTCAAAAATACGAATGCTAGAAAAACGCATTCAATTTGCATTGGTGGCGCTACGACGAGGTTTGCTTGGATGAGGTTCTAAGTGGTTTTAACTGCTCAAAATTCCTTTAGAAAAGATTTTCCGACAAGATCAATTAAAAGCAGATGAACAGTAAGAAACCTAATGTAGAATTTTTATCTTATAACTGTTTGTAAATACACTCGAATGAAGCCACATTATCACATGACTATTATTTCAAACGGGAGGTATTTCATTTGTATTTCCTCTGAGCTCAACCAGGCACTCTTGGGCGGAACTGTCAATTCTACCCAGTAAGCGCAAGCAAGTACTGATATGGCACTTTGAGCACCTGATTTTAGCAAGGCCTATGGGAGGTGTCTGAAATTGGAAGCTTAAACTTCAAACTTTCGGACGCTTGCCTGGCACTTCATATGAAGGCAAAACTTCAAGCTAAAAGTTAGTGGAAGCTACAGCCCTCAGTCCACCGGTTCCGAAGACCCTGGTTGCTACACAAAACTTGAGCCACTCATTGCTTCTTTTATTCTGTCAAAATTTACAAACATATCTTGCTCCTGCCCCTGCTTGGACAACAAAACTGTCTTTTAACTTCTCTCGGCAATTCATAAGCACACATCTATAGTAGTTCCGTGAAGTTCTTATATAATAAACTGAAAGCACCATTGTAGGCCTACTACATCTTTTCGTATACCTAGTCAACGTTATGTATACATTGCATTACATCAATGTTCTTGTAAAACTACTCTGCAACAGAGCAGGGAGTCCAAATAACAACTCCCTTAACAGAGTAAGATGAAATGGGTTTGTAGCCGGATACGCAGCTTATCTTCTTCCGTCTTTTCAATTATGTCAGAGCGGATGGTTTATTTTAGTCAAAATTACTAGCATTATTCATTTCATTTTAGGTTACAATCACGTAAAACATCGATTTTGTGTAATCCTCGTCCCTCTGACACAAGCTAAGTGGATAGGAAATGATTCAGTGAAAGCATATCAGAACTCACATACCGGAGATCATGAAATTTCCACACGCCAGATGGCAGGGGAATGTAAAAGTTACATCTCTATTGATTTGCAACACGGTATTTGCTAAAAGCTAAGCGGAATGCATGCGTGAGCAGTAACATTCTGAAATGGTTTTTAATGTAGTATTCGTTCATCGAAAGCTTTTAATCAATTAATATACAACCACACAAGAAGATTTTGCGTGAAATTTTCGGAGCAGTATTTTGATCGTCTAATACCGTTCGACTTTGAAGGCCAAAGTGTGTGAGACGAGTGCTATAATTAAGTAGTAGAGCGAAATGTCACATGGTGAGTTAAAGTGCAGCCTCAATGATATAAAAGACTACAGTTTTATTAAATAATAAGCTATGGCAACAAGTTGCAATAATGTTTACCCATACGGCTACGATAAGAGCTGTTCACTTGGGGAATTGTGATACTTTTATTCTTGTTGAATGCATAAAAACAACACTTTTCATATCTTTTAAAAGATATCGTGACTCACTTCTCAACTCTCCGTCCAAAATTGATAGTTTTACCACAAATCAGTGTTTGGTATAGTACAGGAAAAGGCAAGGTTATGTAAGACATTTTTAACAGTGTTGTATCTCGAGGCCGAACCTCGGCTCGATGGCTTCGAGGCTAATTTTTGAGACCTTGGCCTCGAGGGTGATGTCTCGGTCTCGTACGCCCGGTCTCGAATCTCTAACCGAGACCTTTTCGAGGAACGAGGTCAGCTGTTCAATGATGCGTAATAATTTATCATAGAATTATTTTCCTGTGGTTAATGTTTAAGAGTGTTTGCCACTTACGTTCCGTATAATTGATATACAGCAGAGGTTGCACTAGTGGAGGTCATGCAGGGTTCTTATTAGGAGGAAGAAATGGTGACCATGGCCCATGTCGGTCAGGGAAGTCTAACTCATAGTTGGTAAAGACGTAAAACACCGAGGAGCCAAGTATTGTTTTCATTAAAGCTTATCATAGCTGGATGGCAAATCTTCTGCCATAGCCTTCTGGCAGACATTTTTATAACTATCACACTTCTTAACAGGGCTCCCCGGATCGGAACCTTGAATTCAATGATGCATGTAGAGCGCTTCGCGCACACATGGCGACTTTCACGCTGCTGGGCCGTTCCAACAATTTCATAGTATTTCAAACAGAGGATTGCACTCTTGGTTAGGGTAATAAATTTTCTCCCACGCATGGGGTAGCAATCCCACTCATATAACCTGAGACGTTAGTAAATGTTTGTGTTTTATGATGCGAGTTCGTCCATTTTAGTACGTCGGAATATCAATATTGGCTACGGAACACATCGTAGGGGAAAGCCCGTAACCAAGTTGGGGGGGGGGGCAAAGAAGATGCCCCTTTGAAAGTTTTTCACCCCTAGAAAATTTGAAATTACCATTACCTTAGAGTTGTTTGCATGTTTCACCCACTAAGAAAATATTTCGCCTCGAGAGCTATTTTGTCCCCTTCAGTACCTTGTCTGGTTACGGGCCTGCAAAGAGGAGACATTGTAGTGAGCAAGTTGGGTTTTGATAACCATTTCGTGCAAATTGCAACGTTATTTCGGTGTGCAATCCAAACTCTCTTGCCACAAATCCAGTCACGAATGGCCTAGGGTCGGCTTCAATCTCTTAATTCCTAGATTCATGATAATGCAAGTATTTCTTTTAAACGTTATTTCCTTTCCAAACGCATTTGAAAACATGATTGTGCTTAAAACTCATGCACATTCTGTGCGTTTCAGGGCGAGAGTGCGATTTCTGTATGAACGACATTCGATAAAACTACAAAGACAAAAATGGAACCCACTGACGTTGTGCGTGATGCTCCGCATAGGCAATGGAGTAAGGGAAAATAAGCCAGTGCCCCACAACTGGAAAAAGGGCAGTGGGCGCCGCTAGACTGAACCAAGAGGTTACAAGTTGAGGAGTAAAACCAAAACTAACTAACCAACCAACCATCCGACCGACCGACCGACCGACCGACCGACCGACCGACCCACCAACCAACTGATATACAATATTAGGAAGGGTCTTGGGATAAAATTGCTTTCTTGACACATGGGAATCGCGGATTCAATGATCATTTGTATGAGCTATAATTGTGTTTGCCCGGCTCAGTCGACAAATGCGCTGGAAAGAAATATGATCTAGGTTTCTTTTTCGATATACTCTTCAAAGTGGTCTTGAAAGAATACTTTGGTCTCACATAAGGCTAAAATAAACGTTGAAACGATTAAATGGTACCGTAACTATTTAGTGTGACTCTTCCCAACTCTTTCAAGTTCACTCAGTCAGCTTATATTTTGGTTAAAAAAGTTGAAGTTTCTCTGATTCGTGTGGAAAGAGATGTTTAAAGGAGCTGTAGCACACCCAAGCATATTGAGAAATATGACCATATCTTTCAGTACAACTGGTGATTGTACTTTGACTGACATTAATAAAAACAGTAGTTTCACTGTGGTTGGTCACTGGCGGATAAGGTTACTTTTAGAGAAACTCTTGAGATCAGAGTAAAAGGAAAGGCAACAATTGACAGGATGGATGACAAGAATTCTTTTCATACGTAGAAAAACCAGATGCACGTTTCATTTATACAAACATACTTCTTTAGTTATCGCTGGTGGAAGTTTCCTTTAAAATTCAGGGGTGGTAACAGGATTTGTCCAAGTGATACAACTCACCGACAAGGGCACCAAGAACAGGAAATCCCGTCAGGAAGGTGTGTGTACGGGACGGGTAAACGCAGTGGGAAAAATCTTGCTCTAATGAACTTGTCGTATGCCAGCGTCAAACGACTCAGTCTAACCATGTTTTTGGGGAGACGAAAGAGATCCGATGCACTGCCGGTTATTCCCTAAAGATATCTCTCGCCTTCACAGTTTACGCATGTGTTAACTTCGTACGGTTACAACTGAAGATTTGTGTTAGAATAACTCTGACATCGCCGTTGTCTTTCGTATCTGCCTGCAGCAACACAGCGGCACTGGACGAAGTTAACTTTTTAACACAGTTAGGCACAATATTTGATACCGCTAAGTATTTTCCGGTGGGAAAACTTTTTTAGGAAGGCCAACACCGAAAAACATTACCCGTCAATCAATTTAAAAAAAGTTCTGGTTTATATGATGAGCTACTGCAGTGCGACATTTGCAATTAGTACTTCACCTTTCGATGGATATTTCATCATGACATCCAAGTCCTACCTGGGAGTTTCATAGACGTTAAGCAAGCTACCACTGTGCGTTTTTGCCTCGAATTTCTTTTGATATTGTAACGGTAACACTGTGACAACGGTCGTGCAAGTGCAGAGATTTTTGTTTAAAATTGCTGCTCATAGTTGGGCCTTGGGAGTGGTCATGGCCTGAAGAAAATTTTTAAACGTGTTTAAAACTTTGTAATAACAGAATCTATTACTTTCTATCATATATAAAAGAATCGTATCAAATCGTTACAAAATATCACACTGTGGGAGACCAACTTTAAATCTTCACGATAATCAGCCTTGTTGACTTCTCAATAATCGATTTTAGGACACAAATCAAGTATAGTGAGTTGCTTCAAAAGTACCATCCATCTTCCAGTATTTTTCTGCCATGGTTTCAATTTCCGTAAAGACGAGTCTTCCTCTAAAATTTAGGGTAGATGAAAGTGTGCCAAAATTTCCCTGGAAAGAATAAACATCACCAGTCTTGGTCAACTTCCACTCTGTGTTTAAAATGAGGAATGAAGCTGAAGAACATTCATCTTTCTCGGCTCTGAGGGTAAATCTAATTTGTGCCAGAAAAAGTTTCCTTATTGATTTTTAACATGACGTCAGTTGTGACATTTGAAGCTATAAATTTTGTAACAAAGGACACGAACAGCGAAGACGCTGGGAATGGCGTGAAGTGGAACGTTGTTAGACATATGTTGAAGGGGAAAACATTTGTTATTATATCCTTGTAGGTCTGCCACAGATCTCTGTGCAACTATAAATCTCACTTGTATTCCTATTTGAATAGGTCGTTCTTTTAAAGAAATACTTCTGTACTTATCCCTTTATGTTGTAAACTTTTATGTAACACATAGAGGTTGCTTCGTTGGTCCTTAAAGGGAGATGGCAGTCGGCCCAAGTTTATTTTCAAAAGTTTGATAAATCTTATAAATCTCTCATTTCACTCACAAGTATCTTTCATTACGTCTGAAGGTAAATCAAGGAGTTTTTCTGCATGAATTTAAGAAATGAGTAACAAACATCGTCACATGATTGGTAAGAGCCATTCGTGAACAAGGATGACGGGCACATTCTTTCAATTTTGTTTTGTATTTTTCCTTTAAACCTGCAATGTTCATTTTACCATGAAATTTGACACCACATGATATTTTCCCGTAAATTTCAGATGTAATGCTGTAAATGTTTTGATTCCTTGTCGAAGGTGAAACTTTTTGTAATCACGTGAGTGTATGAATGTATGTGTGCATGTGTTGTAAATGTGTGTGTGTGTGTGACTTACACACGATATCTCAAGATAGCAACGATGGATAATTTTCACACTTGGAATATAGAAGAGTCATTTTAAGAGATAGATTGGTATTATTTTTTGATGGAAATCAAAGGTCATGTGAGGTCACAGAGGTCTAAACCGAAAATTTTGTAAACACGATACATCTAGATTGGAAGCATGGATATTTTTCATACTTGGCATGTGGATGCGTTATAGTCAGAAGACGAACCCTATTGACTTTGGTAGAGGTCGATGATTTGCTAAGGTCACCGGAGGTGAAAATACGAGATTCTTAAAAACTACTTGTAAACACGATAACTCAAGATAACAAAGGTGGACAATTTTCATTTTTGGTACATAACTTAATTATATTAGACGAAGAACCCTATTGCTTTCAGTGTAAGTCAAAGTAGTAGAGTGGCTAAGGGAAAAAATGTGCACTTTTGACAAAAGCATGAAAATTTCCTCATAGGTACTTTCAAGTATGCTGAATCATATTATGCTTGGTACCCATCGATACCATCAAGTGACCGGCCGCCATTATGAATTTAACTTATAACCGCTATTGGAATCTGTTAATTAGGGTATCTCAGCAGCTCGGCAACATACAAATGTGATTTAAATGTCGATACCTACTATTGTAGTGTGTGAGAACCCATTTTTGTGATTAACAATATCACCCGACTGTCGGAAGGGGATCAAACGGCTGCCATTTTGAAATCAAAATGGCCGCCATACATGCATTTCAGTCAGCTGAGGGAAAATGCCATTTTAAAATCGAAATGGGCCCATATAAATGTATCTTTGTCACCATGGTTGTGACTGTATTTCAATGATTTGATTTGTAAGGTTATTGTTCATAACTATGATCAAATACTCATTTCCTAAGATGAAATGAATTCTATCACCACCTAGAAACAACCAAATAATT
>WURT03203169.1:16679-27208 GCA_009936505.3 Holothuria glaberrima
TGTTCATAACTATGATCAAATACTCATTTCCTAAGATGAAATGAATTCTATCACCACCTAGAAACAACCAAATAATTCCAAATCCAGGGGAAAACTATATCCTCCTACAAACCTCCTCTGCCACATTGGGGAAATTGACTTCAATAATTTAACCTTCTGGCTGTCTGGGGCCATAAGTGTTTATATAACATATTATTCCACCGGCAAAGGTGGGACTGAGGATGCTCACAGGGCAGTGACAGATACACATTACTGGTTTTGCTCAATCCACAGGTCCAGGTGAGCAGCTACCCAAGTCCTGGGCAGTATTTTCATGGAAGCAGCCCAACATACACTCTAAAAAATGCCTATTCAAAGGGGCACTGAATAGGCAATCTCTTCAAAAATTTGATTAGATCCGCCGGTTCAAAAATGAATCAATTCTAAACATTTCTGAAACAAATCTATTCAAATAATTGATTAGTTTCCTCTTTAGCCCCTCTGATAAGATTCTCTTCAAATTTGAATAGACATTTGTTTAGAGAGTAGCAAAATTAGATGTCATAAACACAATCAGGGGATAGAGTCTTGATGAGAGGCCTAAACGTGCGACCTTGTTGAAGTTGATAAAAACAACAGAGAAGCAACTCATTAAGAAGTTTGAACGATTTCAGTTTCATGTCGGTCCTCAAAGCAGGCCACTAGATATTACTAGGCCTGAACGTTTAGGAACCTGGATGGAAGCAGTACGGGGAAAGCTTTGACTTGACTTGCGATTACGGAAACACTGGCTCGCAAGTGGCATTATGGTCATCAACATGACCCATTAAAGAATAATTGTTCCCCACTCATACACTTGATGATGTAACTGGTGGAGAGAACTGCACATTGTATCCCTCTGGTATGACGTCCCTTCTGATCATTTGCCAGCTGTCCCAAAACACTTGCATTTTTTCTCAATGTGAGGCAATTTAGCTAAAGAAACAGCAAGCACAGAACCAGCTAGCTGCGAGCCTCATGGACCTTTGAAAACTGAGGTCCTGTGAACCTGAGTCTATTGAAGGCCAGTCAAGTTATGATACTTATTTCGCAGAACCACTTTATAGGAAAAATCCTGCTGTAATACGTCACACCCGCAATATTCAGTTAAAGCAAAATTGTTCTGATGAAGGAAAATATTCTTTTAACTTTTAGATTTCGTACATTCTATTACAGCAATATGACACGTTGCAATTCGTAGTGTATATTTACAGTTATAAGAGTATGGCAGCTCTGTGAGAATTTAAACTTCATTTGGCGGCTGAGTATTCCAAACATTTTGTTCCCAGTTCAGACAAAGGGCTGTCTAGCTTAGCACCCAGCTGTTATGGGCTAAGCCACTTTTCTGCGCAAGTCCAATTTGAAATTACATGAACAGACATGAAATGGCACATTCTTGTAGTATATATGACAGCGTTTTCAGGCTTGCATGAATACGTCATATAGGATCATGGGGATTGCAGTCTGGACCCCACATGAATAGGACAGCACTAGTATCTGGTACTCTTAAACCCTTTTTTGGGGGGGGGGAATGGAGGATTCAAACGTCATTGTTGTTAGACCATTGCTACTTTTATAAAAAAGGACCTCTTTTTATTGAGATGGGAGATTACAACCTTTGCAGCTGCTCTTTTCTACAAATCCTCATGGTAGTGTGTTGTCATTGTCAGCCATATTTTATAACCGCATAAAGAAGCTCCCTAAGCAAAACATATGAACAACTTACATGGTGACGCAGGAAACGGGGGGGGGGGCTGTACCCAGCTTTGTCCCTAGGTTACCATTGAGCCTTTGTTTGTGGTAATACACACCAAACCAAGATAACCATGGAAGACTCAGTCAGATTCCATCTGTTGCTAAAAATGAATGTTTTCACCATACTTGTGTGTAATTCCCTTTTCTTTTTTGTTGCCAGAAGCTGAGATCACCAGATTAATAATTTCCGATGGCGGCCATTTTTAAATTTATTATGGCGCCCAGTCACATTATGGTACCGATGAGAACTTAATCTATTTGAGGCAGCCTTCTTAATAGTAGCTTTACTATGAGCAAACGTTTACAATTTGGTCAAAAGGTTCACAATTTCCCCTAAGTAGAATGAAATACATGGATGGCGGACATTTTGAAATCAAAATTGCCCTTCTTTGAACCCCTTCCGACTGTCTGATGATATTCCTAATTACAAAAAAGGACTCCCATGCTCTACAAATGTAGGTATTGACATTTAAATCACATTTGTATGTTGTCTAGACGCTGAGATACCCTAGTTAATATATTCCAATGGCAGCCATTTTTAAATTAAAAATGGCGGCCGGTCATTATGGTATCGATAGGTACCAAGCGTATTATGAACCAGCACACTTGAAAGTATTCATGAGCAAACTTTCATGATTTAGTAAAAAATTACACAATTTTTCTTGAGCAGACTGAAAAATATGTATGGCGGCCATTTTGATATCGAAATGGCCGCTGTATGATCTCCTCCCGACTGTCCTGTGATATTTTTAATCACAAAAATGGATTTTCACACACTACTAATATAGGTATCGACATTGTAATCACATTTGTATGTTGTCTAGACGCACAGATACCCTAATTAATAGATTTCAATGGCGGCTATTTTTAAATTCAAAATGGCGGCTCGTCACGCGATGGTATCGATGGGTACCAATCATTGTATGATTCAGTATACTAGAAAGTACATAGGAGGAAATTTTCATGCTTTTGTCAAAAAGTGCACAATATTCACCCAAAATTTGGCCGTTAAGCTGCTGTAATAAAGACCATTTGAGGCCATCAGAGGTAAAAAACCGACAAACTTCCAAAAAACATGATATTTTAAGACAGGAATGATGGATACTTGTCATATATGATGCAAGGATGTGCTACTTTAAGAGAGAAGGATTCCTATGGGTTTGTTGGAGGTTGAAGTTCATATGAGGTAATCAGAAGTGAAACTACGATAACCTTGCAAACTAAATAGACAGAGGACGGTATCTCCGAACTGTTTTCGGCATTTCGTGACCAACGATAACTTGGTGCTGAATTTTCCTACCATTCTAAAGATACAGTCATAGAGAACAACATTTACTTCTTCAAAAGCACAATTGTTACAGTAATAATTCATATCTGAATTACCTAATTAGTTGAACACGTGTAAAGGATGCTATAACTATAGCACGATTGCAAATACTATACGCTTAACAAGTTCTTAGGCAGCTGAATGGAGTAGTGCTCGGTTTCTCACACCGACGCCCGGGTTCGAATCACTGTCTATGACAGGTTTTTTTTTTTCATTTTTTGTTATTCAATTTTCGAAGGGTTCAAAGGTTATGCTGGGTCAGCAGACGTCAACTTATTAAACATAGTATAAAATGATATGGTCAAGAAGTATACGTATGAGAGGTGAATCTCATCCTCTTTCGGCAGGGAACCACTAAGCCTTTGAATTTTCTGGTTTACACTTAGTAGCTTCTCATTCAAACTAGTTTGTAATCGTGATAAAATGTTCACCAATTTATCCTGATTTTCTTTAAAAAAAATTACGTTTTTACCGACCTACTGATCCTTCTTTACCAAATCCTATTTGGACTATGGCAGGGTGCTATACCGTTTCAAAGGTCTCATCCAAAGAAAAAATATTAATCTCTTTAATGTAAAACGATGGTAACATGCATAAGCGTATTTAAGCTGTTCTCAGCTGGATCTGAACTTATTAGACCACCCCTCCGAGAGACAGGGAACTTCGGGTGTCCCCTTCCCCCCCCCCCCTTTGAATTGTTTTGAATATTTGAGGGTCCTAAGAAGCAATTTGATGTGAATTTTTTGAAGAACATCTGTTGAAAAGTTTGATGTTTATGGAAAGGGTTCGATAAATCCTTACAATGGGCAAATAAAGGGCTTCGAAAAGTAGGGCTGAAGCATAATTATACTTTAGCTCCACATTTTGACTAGGAGCTTGAGTTTCCAGTCCCTGCTTGTTGCGGTTATATGCTTGTTGTTTGCAAGAAGTGATTAGTCAACAAATTAGACTTAGACATATATCTTGCTTACAGGCCAAGGCAGTCTACATGATTCGTAGATGCTGGTACGTACTTTAGTTATGGCTGTTGAAAGAGTTCCAAACGGATCCTTTGTTCCAAGAACGTTTCTCATATTACATTACACTAGCAGACAAATCTACTTCTTTTGAATAATTTTAAGTGTGCCACTTTGTGTAAGCAATATCTGAGTCAGTTATTAGTAATATCTACTATCATTATTAATATCCGAGATACATCAGTACTGAGAAAAGCAGTCATATCTGTGTTTAAAATGTTTCTGTATGTATGGTTGGCCTTCTCATAATTGTTACCTGGTCTTTTCTGTGTAGGGTTAACACACTTTTTATACATAGGATCAGATTAGAGGGTTGACTTGTGGGCGCGGATACAGGGGGGCGAACCCGGCGCACGCCCCCATTTTTTCGATGACCAACGATATTTTACCAACGATGTTGCAAAAAAAGCGAAAAAGCAAAAAAAAAAAGTCCTCGAAAATTCGTATAGTGCAAGTATGCAAGAACTGAAGTGCAGAAAAGCAAAAAAAAAAAAAAAAAAAAAAAAAAAAAAAAAGGCCCTCGAAAAACCTGGAACAGCCGGCCCCGCCCCCCCTGTCGGGCAAATCCTGACGCCACCCCTGTGTGTGCGCCCCTTTTCTCAAAATCCTGGATCCGCGCCTGAATTGCCAACCTCTCCGCTACTATGCACAATATAAGCCTTCTACAAGCCCTTGCTATCTAGCAAACTAGTATTGTGAGAACGGTTTCAATT
Organism: Holothuria glaberrima; assembly: GCA_009936505.3. NCBI lineage: Eukaryota > Metazoa > Echinodermata > Holothuroidea > Aspidochirotida > Holothuriidae > Holothuria > Holothuria glaberrima. Next base: position 21,509 of record WURT03203169.1, read on the forward strand.
AGTTTACCCAACGGGTGCATTATATTGGCTTTGTGTTCTTTACCTATGAAGGGAATGGGAGCCCTTCGCTCTACAGTTTCTTTGTCAAATTTCAAAATTTGGCAGATCCACGTTTTGGTCAAGTAGAAGATGGCACCTTGGGTCAAGACCACAATCTGCACGCCTCATCTCACATTTTTTAGAGGTTGGAAGATAAATCCCATTAATCCAACTCCCATCTTCATAGCTTATTCCATTGCCGAGATTTAAAATGTTGAAAGATATTCACTTAATTTGAAACAGTCCATTGCGCAATAATTTGTGATGTTCTTCATGTACAACTCACATTACCTGCTTTTGTTTTCCTTTGAAATTAAAATGTTTGTATAACCTTGAGAAGTTTACTGTTTACTTGCATAGTATGTTGAATAGAGAGGGCTTGTATAGTCAAGTCACCCAATACCAGTAGGAAAGTGATCCCATTTTAGCAAAATTAGGTGTGGTGGCTTTGGGAAAAAAACAAAGAAAAACAAAGACGCTAATTTGAGTTGTAAAAAAAAGACATCACAAATTATGCGCAATCTAACATTTTAAATTTTGCAAATAAGCTTCAACATTTTATATCTCAGCTCAAGAATGTCCTGTGAAGATGAGAGTTGAACCATTTGAATTCATTTTTCAAGCTTTGTAACATATATTTTTGAAATTTTTAACTTTAGGTACACTTTAAAATATTGATTCAGGGTTTATTATCAGAGTAAGGCTTCGATTCAGGAAAACTTGCGTTCAGTGTTTATGGAGGCTTACCTTCATTTGCCTATGCTAAATGTACATACTTTATTGTATTATGCAAATTTAGTTTCATTTAGTTGTAGTAAACAACTGTGACTTTGTTACTAAGGTAGCATTAGTAAAAGATCCCCCTAGAAGGTCGTCAGGCTGTATTTTAAGTTAGTCCTGTTCTCGATGTAAAATAATATTGTTTATCTTTTTAAAATGAATTCTTTTAACACTGCCTTTGTAAGCCACAGCTACTCAACAATACCTACAGTATGAATAATTGTTTCTCTTTCCTTCAGTCGATATAGACTGTTTCCGTGTTTTGGTCAAGTAAGAGATTACACATTGGGTCAAGACCAACAATCTGCAGGCCTCAACTGTACCGATCACCCCTCACACTGCCAAATTTCCTTTGCTGTATTTCTGGCAACGTCAACATGCAAATTACACTGGTGTGAAAACTCAAAACTGTCGTTCTCTGGTTATTTACTCACACAGAAGTTCAGCCAGAAAACTTGGAGACAAGATCGTTGTAAGCGAATCGTAAACATTTCATGGTCGTAATGCAATGTATTTCCTGCTAACAAAATAACTATAGCCGGGTATTATTTCCAACGGATATACATTTTAACTTCTGCTTCTTAGACCACAGTGTTATCCTCCCTAACACCGTGACTAATGACGTAATGACGAAGAATGCTTGCATTTTATCGACCATTCATCCTGCTCTCCGACCCGAAGGGGAAATTTCTACCTACATGACACCTCCGTTTCATCTTCCGTAATTCCGCATATAAGCACCCACTGCGCTTGGTACCCAAACCAAAGCACACACTTCTCTTACAATCAATACTATTTTCAGAAATGCCTCGCTATCGAAAAAGTCCGCTTAAGCCAAATCTATGTTTGTAGAATGTAGAGACTTGTTCTATGGCTTCACCTTACAAATGTTAGCATTGATTCTAGGTCACTATATCACTACTGGCGTGAAGAAATTAAAATTTATAACAAAAGTACGAAAATCTACTTTTTGTTGGAAAATCACATAAAACAACTGCAAAGCGGATGACACAAAGAGTAAGCTGTACCCAGGTACCGGAGGTTTATTAAAGTAGAAAGTATTTAAAAAAAGGGGGGTTGTCGTTCAAACGTCCATACCAAGCAGATTATCATAACATTTATCTAATGGTTTGCCCTGTATATTTTGCATATGCTTTCAGTGACCGTCAGCCTTCTACTGTCACCTCTGCTCTTGTTATAGAACCTCGGTCATTGCATTAAAATACTTCAAAATTTAAAGAAGAATATTACACTGATGAAAAGAGATGTTTATAACAGTTTTTGAAATTGGCCAATAATTATCCAACAACATCCACCGCAAACACTGCAGGATTACATTTCTCCTTCTCTAATAAAATCAATCATTACGAACACCTATCTCACCGATTCAGGAAAATTCATTCGACATCTTTAACAGTCTTAGCAGCCGTCAAATCAAAATTGCTTTTTTCGTATAGTAATTAAACTGTTGGCTCGTCCTGGGGCCCAAATGGTACGCTGAATAAGCATTCGTTAAATTTAGTTTATCTGACAAATATGAAACGGAATCTCCCAAAGGGGTGTGTGATTCCCTCATTATATTCAAAATTGAGCATTTTGCTCCCTAAGTGGACACTTCCCCTGCATTGGCCTGAAAGCCAAATGCATATCCGCAATGATGCATGAAATGTCAAAAGGTTTAAACTTCAGCTCTATCTGATCAGGGAGTTGCTGATTCTGACTGTTTGAGTTTGCGCCATGGAAGCAAGATGAACACTAAGCGAGCGAAATAATTTCTTGTCAGAGCTCGGTGGAATATTTGCTCTAGCAGCACAGTCGCAGCAAACAAACATATTGGCCAGTCATCGAAAGCTGCGGGAATTGTACGGGCGTGTGGGCATATATTCATAAACGCTCTCTACAGTAAGCCAGTTCAGCAGTAATCATCTCGGCGGACAAGACTATAATTGCATGGAAATCTCTAATTGTATGGAAATCTCTGACACGTCGAATTGTTTCCGGAGTTGGACGTATTAATGAAAGGGAAAGTCCGTACGGCGGCAACATGTGCTAACAAGGAAAGTATGTGTTGAATAAACTGAGCATTATCATAGTTTGCCAGTTTTGAAATCATATTGGACGAGCAGCAATGAACAGTATTGTTCCTCCTTAAATTGCCATTATTGTCAGTGTGTTCTTCGGTTAATCTGTGTTATTTCAATCTGGAATTCTTTGACATTATGTTATAATTGTTTATTATTTTACACATAAAGGAAGTCTGCCTGTCCTGATTGTTCATACACCGTGGATACAACAAGAACGGACCATTCCACATAGGAAAGTATCTCGTCGTTAGTCCTTAACTTCGGTCTTATTGTTAGCTAGATATGTTGCATATATGTTTTAAAAATGCACGGTGTCACCCTGTAGTATTCTGGTAAAGGCAACCATCGCGGTATTTTGACTTCTCTACCCTTTTAACATTTCTTTCTTTTCAACCAAATATTTAGTCTGTGATAGTGCATCGCTATCCCTCGGCAACGAGTTAGAATTAAACTGGATAGCCTATGCGGTTGCCGTCACAGTTAAAAAGAAAAGCTTATAATTTGGGAAGGTTTTCGACATATCTAAAGACGTTATAATAAAATGTTTGAAAAGGTTGCAAACCTTCTTTCTTACACGTGTTGTTTTCCTTGATATGGCCCAAGGTTCTTCGCTAATTAATACAGAAACATTATTGCTAACTTCAAGTATGACTGGAAATGACAAAAAATCAAAAAGCAACAGGCCTGAAAATTCTTTCACTGGACATGCTCAGAGAATTCTAGATACGATTAAAAATTCACCCTACTTTTTGAGGAAACGAGTACAGGAAGAACCCCCCGTCGAACATGTAAACAATCCAGTTACGAAAGAAACAAAATTTTATGTTTTATATAAAGGAAAGGTACAAGTGAGAGGTGCCCGCATACATGATGCTATAAACGGAATAGCTCAACTTGTAACGGACCCTACTCTGTATGCACCAACATGTCGGACAGAAAGGGGAGAGAATATTCACGACAATTACGCTTCCGAACTAAGCACTGTCACAGTTAGCAAAACGGACATTTTCGTAAATGGAAATGGAGTGTATGTGCGTCTCCCTCTAATGGACCTGGCGTTTTGCGCAACTGATCTAAGGGTGCCACAGGTAGTCTCCATAGTTACCAATACTGGAAGCGATTTCTTTTGTTACGCCTTGGTTTGCCCTAACCGCGTAAAATCCAATGAACTCGTGAACACTATCAACCAAACGTTTGAGACTGTATGGAAGGAGTGGAAGAGGAGAGAGAGGCAGGAGACTCAAAAGGAAGATGAGAAGAAAGTAGAGGCAGAAATGGAGTATGTCGAGAGAAAAAAGAGGGGAAAAGAAAAACGTAATGGGGAAAAGAATAAGAAAAAATCAAGTAGCAATATTTGAAAGCTTACTCAACAGTATATACAGCAAATAAAGGAATGTGAGTCTAGTTCACAGGTCAACTAGTAGTGAAATAATTATTTTAAAATTTTTTTTAAAAAACGACAAAATTTAACTTTTCGTTTACTTAATGATTTAACTTTTAAGTCATGCGCAATTCGCAAGTAAGATCATTTCGTATCGACGTAGGCTATAATGTTAAATAATGAACAACATTTTGACTGATCTATTCTTTCTTGAAAACACATTACACAATATCGAAAATTTGAAATATTATATTAAAATCTTACAATAATTTGAGTAATAACTGTTTACCTATTTTTGCCTTGATTAAATGTCATGATTAAATGCACTGACGCCTCACCCATTTACCGAAAGACAAGCGTATCATTAGAAACTTTTTTAATTTATTTTTGCCCTCTTGATCTGAGCTGGGCACGCCATTGTGCCTATAAATTAAAAGAGTTTGCGTCAGGTATTGTGCGAGAACAACTTGTAATAAAGTCTGTTTGCACGCAGAGAAATTTCGTTCTTGATGTAATTGTTATTGAGTAAACATCTCTTTACTCTAAGTTGACGTCATTATGACATCAATCGTAGCAAGATAAAGTATCAAGTATTTTTCCTATTTTAACATGGTTACACAATGACCTCTGGTTTCCTGGCTGCAATTAAAAGTGGAAAGAACTTAAGCAAAATTTACTGAGTTATCTCACGCCAAGTTAACCAAACAGTTCGATAAAATGCCCTAAATTTTAAGTTAACTAATGTCATTTTAGTGACACCGTACTTTCTTAAAATAAAGTAACGGTCGGTAGTGATACTTACGCGATAAAAGATATTTCATCTTCATAAGCATGCCAAAATATCGTGTAAACGATATGATCTTGACGTCATTAGAGCTTCAATGGAATGACGAATAATTCAGAAAACACTCAGAATCTTCAAAAGAGATACTTCAGTCATAAAAAACTGCGTACATCACCACTTGTTTTGAAAGATATGGGAATAAATTTGGAATTCGCTAGGGTGGGTCAATCCTCGTAACCGTAACTCCTCAATCAAAATTGGCTTGCTAATTTAATTATACCCACATTTCACTCAGATGACAACATCACATGAACGAACGCCAGCACTGCATATATATATATATATATATATATATATATATAATGTGACAAGTCCTGCAAAAAACGTTGCCAGAAGGCTCAATGGCTGCAGAGCTGATAAAACATGAAGAAATGAAATCAGAAGTTTTGTCTCAGAGGCATATTGTGTACTACTACTTGCTAATTTCATACAACACACAAGGTGCTATATTCTTCAGGTAACATGACAGTAATATATATATATATATATATATAAATTTAGGTAGTGAAATCCACGTATGCTCCATACAATAAATATAGTTAACGTAAAGAAGGCCCACAGGCCGGTTGACA
>WURT03203280.1:0-27203 GCA_009936505.3 Holothuria glaberrima
AGGGGATCAAATGGGAACGCTCTTGCGGTTAGTCACAAACTTTTCAGTTGACTGAGCTTGGGGGGATCAGCATGGGTGGTTCAAGTGGGAACACGGCCAATGCAAAAGATCGCTATCTAATAGCCGAAAGCTGTGATGTGTACATAATGCATTTACAACGAGGTTCATTTGTCAGTGCGAGTCATATAACCTTTCAGCGGCGGGGGTCCGTGAACCCCCGCCCGCCTGAAAATTTAGAATATAGGACCCCTTATATGTTATTTCCCAGGTTCTGGGGGTCTTGCAAACATAATTATGACATCGAATCTTTCTGTCTTTTTAGTACTTCTTCGAGTGGACCATTTTTCGTGGAATCTCAGGGAGGGCGGTCTGAGTACCCAGCCTCCCGCAGGCTACTGCCCTGCTTAATAGTGCTGATTTGAGACAATTCATCTGTCATTTCTTTCTTGTTTTCTACAGAACCAACTGGTACGCCTAGAATGAAGGAGAAAAAGAAAGTCGGCAGGGTAACTTTCTGGTGGGAACCACCGCCTTGCGGTGAAAGGAATGGGGCTGTGAGTTACCATTACTACATGGTTGTGAATGGAAATGTCGAAGAGGGAGACATTAGAAAAGGCAGTAGACTAAAGACAATAATGGGGTTAAATGAAGGGGATAGGTATATGTTTAAGGTGCGAGCTTTTACAACTGCAGGAAACGGGGATTACACCAGTGACAGAATGAAAACCTTTTATCTTAGTTAATTCAATTCTTAATTGATTTCTATCAATTTAACAAAATACTGTGCTCGAAAAAATTGAGAAAAATATTAGTTTAATACATGTACCTTGATCATAGATAGGCAATTTGCCAAGATTTGTTTTATAGTTTGTGTTTCTTTCACGATATAAAATATAAAAAATAAAAACAAAATCGAGCTCCTTCATGCATGGCTACAGCAACAACGTACAGTTGCAACTAAAATTAAGCAAACCACATAGTAGTCGACACAGTGGTAAGATTGCACACTGGTGAAGGATCTAGTACCGTTGGCCTAAATATTCAATAGAATTGTTCACTTAAATATAGCAGAACATGCTGCTACCCTAGCGAAACAAAGTAACCTTAGCTTTAGATTTTTAAATTATTAAAAGAAGGGTCTAAGCTCAGATCAGCTTTTAATATGTACTTATTTTTTTACTTATTTTTAAGCATTCTGGTGAAATTTGCATTGAAATCTGATGTGTAGTTCTCAAGATATTAGGAGGTAAAGTTGTCACATTTTCAACACAAAGTGAACTTGAAGCAAGCACATATTATGCTATAGCCTCACGCTAATGAGCAGTCTTTTGTTTTTCTTTAACTGTTTAAACTCTGGGATCATACAACCAATTTTCTCCCCGAAAAACCCATGTTATCGGAATGTGATTGCATGAGAGGCATGTGAATTTTACAAATTTCACATTCCTTATGGGGAGGTCTTCTCCCTGTTTACTTCAAGATCAACACAACAGACTGTAAAAACAAATAAAAACAAGGCATTTACAACAATGTGAGGAAGTGATATAACAGCTGCTTACCTCAAGCTCACTTTGAGTCACAAATGTAGTAACTTCATTTGCTGATATCTCAGGTACTTCATGTCCGATTTGAATGAAAATTTCACCAAATTGCGTAGGTTTAGTTCCTCCTTGACATATGAAAATAAGTTTTTGCTTAAACCCTTCTTAAAGCCTGGCCTAAGTAAATTATTACAAATTCTTTCCTTTACATTAGAGGGCAAAGTATGCATAAATAGACAGAAGACTTTCGAAATGATGTATGATTTGAAAACAAATAAAATTTTACAGCAGTAGATGGCAATGGTATCTGAAGAGTTTTCTTTGGAGTCTAGTCATTTATACCAGACGAGTATCCAGTGGAGAGGGTTACTTTGGGACGCACACCCCTGGGTTGAAGAAAAAATAAGGTTATTACACTCTCTCAAAGGTCGCTACAACTGGCGCTTGTAAAAACTGAAGTGATGCCCCGCGTTAAGCATCCTACATACACTTGTTGGGTGAGATGATTCCACACACACGTAGGCAGGATTCGGTTCCGGAGGGGGGTGTCAGGAACAGCCATCGCCCACGATGGGTGGGCTTCGAAAAATGGCATGTATATGGATATCTCTTAAACTGTAAAAATGAAGAAATTTATCACCAAAATGTCCTTAAGTAGAAAGAAGTTACATAGGAACATTTTCCGAGAAACAAGTAATTTTGCGAATTGTTATTTTTTGCCCCTGTGGTAAATTGATATAGTCTTCACTACTGATCCAAGACACTGACAGAGATTTTGTCTGAAACGGGAGGGGGTGTTACAAGTCTATGGGGCCGAAGTTCCGGCGGGAAAACAAAGCTTTTTCCTTTGGCATGGTGTCTAGGAGCTCGCCTTATGACCCCTGGTAAGGTCATGGGACAACGCTTTGGTGGTGGTCCATGAGGCGAAGCCGCGGAAGCTTTGGGGTATTTGTAAGCATTTGAATGAAGCATTTAAATATTTCTTACGGACATTGGATTCGCATTAAACAGAACACAAACGTGATAATTAGACCATTTTGACTCATTGCCGAAAGTGAAAATAATTTATGTAATGGTGAGTGCATGCGTGTGTTGCGTGTGCGTGTGTATGTGCGTAAATATACTTGTGAAGCTTAGCGTGTAAACACGAAATCTCTAGATTGCAATGATGGATACGTTTTGTACTTATTTAATAGATTTAGATGACAAACCAATGAAACCATATTTTTCGGTGGAGGTCAAAGGTCATTTGAAGTCACCAGGTGTCAACCACCTATATCTCAAGTGAGAAAGCATGGATGCTCTTCATACGATATGCTACCTGAAGACGTGTAAACAAATTTTTGACATGACTCGCATTTGCATTTGCCTAGAATTTTTAGTTGAACTTTACCCCGTCTTTACTTTTTTAAGTTGATTTTTATCCCTTTTATTCTAGCTGACACTGTATAACACATACGTGTTGGTGTGTCGTTAAACCCCATCTTACTAATTACTACTAATTTACACGATATGCTCTGGATACGTTATGGTCAGTAAATGAACGTTTTTGCATTTGAAAAGGCAAAGGCTGAGAGGTGAAACTACGAAAACCAAGAAAATTGCTTGTAAACTCGTAATATTAAGATACGAATTAGGTATTCTTTTCACACTTGGCATATAGATTTGTCACATTAACATAAAAAGAACCCAATTGTTCTTAGGAAAGGTCAAACATCATTTGAGGTCAACACAGGTAAAAACTGAAAACCTTGTAAACACGATATCTCATATAAATTTGACGCATTACGAGAAAGGACCGTATCGTTTTTTGGTAGAAATCAAAGGTCATCTAAAGTCACCTGAAGTGGAACTATGGAAAACTTGTAAACTGCTTGAAAAACATGTTATCTCAAAATAGCAATGGTGGATACTTTTCGTACTGGGTATAAAGATTTGTAATATTGAGAGGCCAAGGTTCCTTTTGTATTTATGGAGTCACAGGTGGTTTGAGGTTATCAGAGGTCAAAACAGAGCAAATTGTAAACACGATAATTCAAGATAGGAATGATGGACTTGGTATATTGTCATAATAAGAGAAAGTTCCCTATTGGTTTTGGCGGAGTTCCAAGGTCATTTTAGGTCACCAGACGTGGAACTACGAAAACCTTGTAAACTGCTCGTAAAGATAATTATCTCCAGGATAGACAAATTGGGCCGTACCTCCAAATTGTGTCGTTTCTTGGCTAACGAAAAGGGAGAGCAGCATACATACATCGTTTCACAAGTACTTGAGAAAAGGGTGCTGTGACCATAGTGTAATTGCAACCAGCTCACAGTTAACGTGAATGTCGATAGCATATTCGAAAGTGCTCGCTTTGTTATTCGCACCGCCAGGGTTTGGATTCCATTAAACACTTATTTTGCCAGTTTTTGTTTTACAGTTTGTGTCTTCCGTTACTTAACATATTTGAGATAGGGCCTACAGATTCTTTGGTGCTACATTCTAACAAGTGTCTTTAAGTTTTTGATGGAGGTGAAAGTTCATCACTAAAGGTCGCATGGTGGAAAATTTCGTAAACGCAATACATCATATAGGGTAATCTTGACGTATCTCGTAGTTCGCCAAATGATATGTGAGGTCACCAGAGGTCAAACTGTTTATACATCGTAAAGTAAAACATGACATCTCGAGTAGGAAAACGTTGAGAAAAAACCTCAGTGCGACGAAACGTTTCCTTTCGGCGGGGAATCACAAAGCCTTTTGGGATTTCTGGTTCTTATGTCATTAGTGTCAAGGGACATCTTCCTGGTAGGGGCTCGGGTGGTAAAGCCCAGAATCCCTGTGGTATTTACAAAAGTCTGGGCATTAGAATGGAAAATTAAACTACTTCTGAAGGATATTAGATACCCACTAAAGAAACTACAGAAATGATAATTTTACCAGATCCCCTGTTGGCCTAAATCTAATGTACAGCCAGCCAATGTTTGAATTCAGGGAGATTGTGGGCAGTCAAGTGGGCCTCGGAACCCTTGCTTCTAGGATTCAGTGATTTGTGCTTGAAGTAGTTCTGGTCAAGGTGATGCCTCCTCCACACACATACCTACACACAGGCGGCACACACACTTTTTAGAAGCTGATAACACCCTTGATGATTCCACCCCCTCTTTTACTTTTTTGTTTTTACTTTTAAAACATCATGGTAACTTGTAGCTAAGTATATTGTCTCCCCGAAAAAAGTGATGGCATACTTATAATGGGTGTATGGTTTTTATTTTCTGCTTGTGAAGTGTGTAGTTAGTTAGATGAGGTTTAACGGCCCATGCAGTTTCCAACCACTTGGTTCAAGTCGAGCCGGCCACGGCCTTTTTCCAGTTGTGGCTCACTGGCTTGTTTTCCCTTACTCCATTGCTTACGCGGAACATCACGCACAACGGCAGAAGGTTCCATTTTGAAAGTCTTTGGTATGACTCGACCTGGGAATTTAACCCGGGCCTCCCACGTGAGAGGCGGATGCTCTACCACTAGACCACACACGCGGTGAAGTGTGTAACATTCGTCGTCTTTCGTTGTGCTGAAATGGACGGTAACCAAACAGTCAGCTGCTGACCACAGTGTCTTACGACACTCAACTTAAAAATGCAATTTACTTCTTGTAATGGTCGTTGGTGTGGGCACACGTTTCCCTCCTAGGAAATCAAAATTGCGAAAATGGAATTGTTTAAATGCATCACTAGCGTAACTACACAACTTGAGGTCACAGTTAAAAATGTCATCCTAAATGGTCAATTTAAATTAGCGCCATCACTTCCATGCACGGGCTAGTATCTTTGGTAAGCAATGTGACTTCCAATTGGGTGGCGCTACTTACATATCCGTACCAGTACCGTACTAGTTTTGTACTGTGAGACTGCGCTCACTCAACCCGGTAATAGGTTTCCCATTAACTTCGTAGTTTGAAAACAGTTTGTCATTTTACTATAAACAAATTTCCAGGAAAAAGACTGATGCAGTATATTGAGTCAACTTTTTTTCGGAAGAAACTGGATAAATGCACCATTCTCTGATCAGATTGTGGGTTATAACCATTTTCATTCTTAACTCTGGGACTCAAACGTTTTGTGTTCTTTATAGGATAAACACTAATTGATCATTCAAATCATCCTGGGTAACAAGGTTTAGGAAAACTGACATCATTTGTCATCATATATAACTGATAGAAAAGTATCCTAGATTCGGGTAAGAACAACCATAACTAATATGTAAATGAACCTAAACAATTACACAACCTACCGCAAGCAGGAAGCAGGTATTTGGTATATTTCAGCCCTAAGGAGTTACCGGGCTATTTTAGGAATTGATTTGATAAACTAGTCTTAATTGGTTACAGAGTAGATGTAAAGTTTTAGTCAAGTGAAAAAAATCCCCGAGCCAGACTGGGTCTGAATTTCTCATGTTTTGTAAAAAATTAATGACACCGGAGCAAGAGTGGCGCCAGAGGGGACAGGTGGGCCATCACCGTCCAGAAAAGCTGCCCCGTCCGTCGAGGAATTTTTATAGTTTCATGGGGGAATTGTTTCAGTTTCATCTGGGAGTCTTAGTCGATACGATAAAGAATGCAGTTCCCGACAGCGACTAGTCACCCCGACGGTTTACCTCTTTTTTTGCTCTCAAGAGGATAATTTCTCTAATAGGCCTAAGAACCCAAAATTTTCCGCGCGCTACGAGCGCTGTGCAGTCACGCAAAGTTTTTGCAATAGTTACATTCCACATAGCTAGGTAGCACAAGTCCTGTCCACCTTACCAAGTAACATGAAGGCAGAGTACACAGGTTATGCAGAGGTCGTAATTTTCATCCCATATCGCAAAGCCTAATTGTTGTTCTCTGGGGTGTTTCAAGAGGTACGGTAAGTTGGTGAACGACTCATAGAGCAAAGTTGGGCTATTTCATCGGGTAGTCCAGGTGGTTTCGATACAATGTATGTTATCCCCGATACGGTCTATAACCGCTACAGTTTTTCTTTGTTTATTTTTGTTCTTTTTTAGATTACATATGTTCTTGTGTAAGCCGACCAAAAATTTTCGAGCGCTTCGCGTGCTTTGCAACTTCACGATTCAGGTAGCACGCCCCTATAAATAACTCAATATTAATGCGCCATTTGTTCTCCTTCACAAATAACACCAGTAAGAGACATTTGGATAACTTATGTCATATGTTACCAAATAGGATGGGGTCTTTTGTCAATTTGATATGAAAACAGACTAGATAAAGTATTACTGGTGGCAAAATGGGGTTACTTGAAATATTTGGGGGGAAATTATGGGCTTAGACGCTGGCGGCTGTACATAAGGCTCTGACTGAGTAAAAAGGCTCTTGAAAAAGGTACGGAAGCTTTGAGCTCCGCTAGCAAAAAATCTTCATGGCCATGGTATGGTAAATTAAATTTTCCATGAATGGCCAACTTGTCAGCTTTCTTGTGAGAGGTAGCTTGTACCTGGTGAAAACTTCTACAAGGTTTTAGAGGACACTTTACTTTTTCGAATTAGTGTGTAAGTCAATGAAGGAATTACTGAGGGTGTGCTACCTTCAGACTCAAAAAACACTATCAGTGAGCAGCGAGGCTCTTGAAGTAACACGTGATAATATGCAAAATATGCCCTGCAACGGTATGAGATAGTTAGGCTCTTTCATATCCCCTTCCCACTACCAATTCAGTGGCAACCCATGGTCGGTTTCCATATTTTGGCTCTCAAAATGGTCATTTCTACCATAAAATCCAATATTTTCGGGAAGGTTTGCCCACTTTTTCTTAGTTCTGTTACTTGTAGCTAAATATAGTGCAAACACTTTTTACCTTTTCCAGTAACTTAATAAGTGGAATTCATGGATTTATTTAAATGTCGGGAATTCCATCTCATCTCCCTAAACCTAGTTAATGTTCTCTTGTGTCTGTCGTGCGGTATACGCCTATAGTTTCCCGAGGAGGGAAGTACGATGTAATTTATGCCCGATAGGGCCCAACAGCACAGACAATTGACCTATATAAGCTTTTAAATAAGTGACAGATTCCGTGACGTCGGAAGGTATTTTCGATTGGGGGGTGACTTATGCATGTTGAAAAGATGGAGTGTAGGTACGCTACGCGCCACCATAGGTTGGTGCGTAGCGTATGGAGGAAATTTTTGAAAAAGTGCCTCCCAGATTGCAGGAAATGGCCCCAAAAGTTAAAATTTTGGGTATATTTTTTGTTTGACGTTTATATAAATTTGTCCAAATTTGATTCAAATTTCATCCCAATTTTGTAGAAAACTGACTTAATTAAATTTCTAAATTGACTTCCCAAGTTGGGTTGATAACTTGAACCCATTTCCCCCACCCATATAACATAATCCCTTTGGGTAAGGAAGCAATGAATTACAGCGTAGACTTTTTACTAAATATAGGAGACGAAATATCTCCTACATTTTTATCTTTTGATAAAATTGATAACGAAATCCCCCATTGATTGTTATTTCGAACAATAGGTTTCCACAGCGTAATCGAATATGTGTTTTAGATGGCAGAAGAATTAGTTATATACTGTGGAACCATATGAATAATCAGCGGCGTCACGATGAGCTTGGGGGCCACCAGCTCCTGGACCCAAAGGGCCCCCTATCAGGAGGTCCAGTGGCGCCACCAGAGGTTGGCAGTTTGGGGGCACTAAAAAAGATGGTGCTTTAAGTCCATCCTAGATACATCTAGCCAGAAGGTCGGTGAAAATTGTGTATTTTTGAGAAATTGTGGTAAATTAAAGATGGCTTAGATGCAAAATGATGCTGTCTTTGACAAACTCCCGAACTGACCATATATTAGAAAACTTGCACGATTAAGTGAATTCTTATACTTTTGGTTGACTGTACGGGAAAGCTGTGGTGACAAAGTGTAGGGGTAACAATTCCTTTCCTTGAAAAATTCTTGTTCAGTTAGGTAAGGTGGCTTAGATGCAAAATGCAGGTATCTTAGCAAATCTTGTAATTCATTACAGCATAGAAATAATCATTATTTAGTGATATTATGGCTGTGGTATGGCACCAGGTATAAAAATGTGTAACGACAAATGCATACTTCGAATATTATCGTATATGCTACTCATGACATTATATATACTGAGCTAAGATTCTCTACTGATGCGGGGTCCCTGGTGAGGTCGGAGTTGTACATTTTTCGGAAAAGTGTTTTGGTTACAATAATGTATTATTGCCCCAATAATGGTTACAAGATATGGAGTGTGTACCTTGACAAATGCGCGAGAAGCTCGCCGAAATTTTACATTGAAAATCGTCCCCATAACAAAATTTGCCTAGAGACTTTGCACTGACACACTTTTAATTCCTAACAAAATGCACCAGCTAATTGAAGGCGAGTCTTCCCCTCTGAATTCCATTACTTTGCATTCTTGCAATGCACTGATCCTCCATAATGACTCGAATGCATAAGAACAATCGGCGCAATTGTAGAACCCTCACCTTTGAATAATGCGAATATGTTTGAGACGGTATTGATAATAAACACGGTCACGCGGTGGGGCTGCATGCGCGCGGAGCTCGCGAAAATTTTATTACTGTGATTACTGATATGTACAAAGAACTCAATGCTCATTTCCATTCCTGAAGCAAGGAATATTGCAGGTGCAATCCCAATTTCTTGGACCGTGAATTTACTACGCCCGGCTTTTTTCTGTGCATCAGTAGCGGGGCCACTTTTGGTCGGGGACCCCGGCCCAGCACGGTTCGAGCCCATAGGAGTTACGCCACTGTGAAAAATCAATAACTTAAGATAAAGCACCGCAAAATTCCGCGACTTCATCATGCATTGACCGTTTAGATTTCCAAAAAAAAATGACGCAGAAAGTCAAATTTAGTACGTCGTACGACACTGAGTCACTGTTTTCAAATACTTTCATAAACGATGTTTTCCTTATTGACTGAATAACGGATATGATACTATACGTCATTTGTTTTAATATAATATGGATAGACTGAATGATAGGGGATATACTTTTAGAATGATATTCATTATTTTTAATTCTCCGTCTTTCACTTTTTGGACGTTTTAATTGCATTAAAAAACTGTGCTTGGCAATATTATTGGGGGGGGGGGGCTACAGCCCCCAGCCCTCCGGCTCCGATGGCCCTGAGATTCTTTTTAATGTAGGCTTACCTAAAATCTTTTCGCGCGCTTTGCAATTTCACAGTATAGAATACGGGATCAACATTAAATCAGAGTCGTACTAATTTCCTCTAGTATACACAAATTTGATGCAATACGCATATGTCCCGCAATGGCATGATATAGTACACAGGTTTTCTTCAAATACGTCCACGCTACCCCTCGACGGCATCGGGGCTGTCGGGGCTTCGGGTCGTTGCCACCCCCCCCCCGTCGGGAAAATCCTGGCGCCACCCTGTACAGGAGTGATGGTTGTGCTGGTCAGAAGTATGTCAGAATGTCAAAATAAATCCTTACATGAGTCTACATATAACATAGCCAACAATTGCTAATTTCTATATCTTTCTTGTAAAATTTTATTTTAAATTAGAAAAATTTAAATTTAAATTTAAATTTAAATTAAAATTTAAAATTTAAATTTTAAATTAGAAAAAAAGGTTATGTTAGCATTATGTCTTAATTTGCGTGTTTAGTTCCTACGCGCTGCTTTTGAGAGATGAAGTTATCCAGTTTCTAAGCTAATGCCATAGGACAGGTCAAGAGCTCACTCGAGCTTAGTAGAGCATGGGATCTGAGCCAGTTTACTGGCTCATAAGAACCTAGATTTCATAACAGAGCCTTTTTTAATATACATAACGGGGGCCATGGCCCCCAGTCCCATACACAGATCCCCCACTCAGCTCATTTGGCCCCCCAGTATGGTCCCTTTTTTCGGGAAATGTTTATTTCAAACGTGTAAACATTGCCCAATTTTCTGCTGACAGGATAGGGTAAAGTAGTAAACTACTTCACTCAGTGAAGAAAATAAGCATGTGGCACTAGACTGCATGCAAGGACACCTAATTTTTCAAAAATTTCCAAAGTTGATGCCGATTTTTCTTTAGTTCCTAAAAATACGTAATTTTTTTTAATACAAGTTTAACTCCAAAAGGTAGCATACATAGCACCAGATTGCCTGTAAGGACACCCAATTTTTCAAAATTTTTCAAAGTTGAGGGGGAACCCTCCCCCAGGCCAGCGATCACACAACACACTGCATGGCCCATGAGCATGCCACTAGTGGACAGGCATTTTTCTGAAAAATTTCTTCATAAAGTGCGTACCAGTCAATGGTGGCCTTCCTCTTAGATGGTCCCTTTCGTCAAATGGCCTCCCCACTAAAAAATCTTAAAAAATGCCCTGTTTCATAAGATCTGTGTCTGAGCCAGTTTACTAAGATCTGTGTCTAAGCCAGTTTACTGGCTCATAAAAACCTGGATTTCACAAGATCTGTGGTGTAATCTGAAGCATTTTCCCAACATTTAAGCCATTTTTCCGAAGATTTAAGCCATTAAATGGCTGTTGCCACCAGTGTTGAGTTTCATTTCATTGAACCAGCATTTTAAACTATAAGACTAAAAATTCGCCTTCACTTTTTGTTAGGATTCTGGATTAAAGTAGGGGACAGACCGTATGGTTTCCCCATTTTCAAAAATGCAAAAATGGGGGGGGGGGATGTCACACCCTGATCCCACTCGTCGACACACATGGCCCAGCTTGATAATGGATGTTTGGTGAAAAACATAAATCTTTCATTTTTCCTTCAAAATCAGGTGCACTTGAAAATGTGACTGATGCATGTGAATCAAATTAAAATTTCACTAAATGCAAACAAAATACAAAATAAGTGGAACTTGAAAACCTGATAAATAAACCTAATAAGTAACTAAAAACGAAAGAAGCTCTCTTAATCAATAAAATGACATTAAGTTTCCCCCTGGTTCTTTTAACTTTTCTTTCCATTAAAAGTATGATGACTTCATGTGTTCACATTTCAATAAACGCACGTGCTAAGGAAATGCAATTTTAACCACAAAAGCTTACATTCATTACTTTTTAACTTTTGTAAAGGTGTAGTTTAAAGCATTTTTGGAAGTTGCTAAATTTTTTACTTCATGACAATTTATGCTCTTTTAATAATCCGTGTCGTTACTGTGATTCCAAGTATATCTTGACATGTTTATGACTGATATACTCGCTTTAAACTCGGTATAATCGACTGGTTGCCTATTCTCTCCAGGTCACTGACACGTGACTACATGCAATTTGCATCACCGGTGGTTGATTCCTAGCTTGTCCTTGAAAAGGGGGATCTTTGTCACAATCCATCGACATAATTGAAGGGCAAATTAAAATTAAAAGGAAGGTACCCTTTATAGCCTCAGATTGGAAGTGATATGGAATGAGCAGAAAACGTTCATTACTATGGCAACGGCATGATTATCCATACATGTTTTAAACTTTACTAGCTCCAGTTATTTTCCTTCTTCCGTATCAAAAGATTCTCTTTAATAATTACAAGTAATTAGCAGGGAACTAGCCTAAGCGTAAGTCTTATTTTACCCTTTCCCATATAATTAATTCACTGCTTTTGAACAAGTAAATTAACAGGCTATTTTTGTTGGAAATATGGTATATTTAGCTAAGGAGATGTATTAGTTGACACCAAACATTAATTATGCGTGTGTAATTACAGTCATTCGAAGTCACATCTTAAATTCATTACCCTTGTGATTTTTTCTCACACTTAATTCTGACTATGCAAGGCATACCAAAGAAGTCTGACAAATTTTACCAAGATGCTCCGTTCATTTTTTCCTACTTACCCCTATTTAAAGTTCTCCCAGCTATGAATGTAATCTGGTAATGTAGGATCGTTGCATTGACCTCATACGCTAGGTCGAATCGACTCGTAAAATTGTAGAATTCATTTTCAAACATAAACTGTACAATTAAAAAAAAGCTATGCACCTTTGCATTTCTACTGCTGAACCTACAATTCCAAAAAGTTGGAACAATAAAGTAACTTACATGTCTTCAACAGCTTTCTCTTTTTTTGTGAAAAGTTTGCCAACGGATCAAACACTTGGCAAACATATCACAGTAAAATCCTGAATGCATATCTAGTGTGTGACGATTGTTTACCTCAGAAAAGCCGTATACATGCTAATATCATGTAGTGAGTTACACTCTAAAAAAAAGTTGGGTAAAATTTCACCAACATTGCATGGACATGTATGTAGAAATACTGAAATTGGGTTAGCGTTGCCCAATTACTGACGGTTAATGGGTTTATCGACACGTTGAATACACAGTTACGTGGTACTAGACTCTGGGTTAGCCCATTAATCAACAATTGTTTGGCAAACTGTACCTATTTTATAGTATTTTCACATACGCGATCAGCTTTGGTGAGATCTTTTATCCGGGAAATTTTTTACAACGATAGGTGCACCTACCACGAGACACGTGCTCTGAAAATGCAGCACAGCTTCTTAGAATTATTTCATGGCAATCTACTACATTTTGGAAATACTTCTTGCCACACTATGAATGGGAATTCCAACCTTGAATTTTCATATCAAAGACCGTGTTCACTTATTTGTGTTTTTATTGATCATTATATTCCAAACACAGAATGCCAGCCCTTTACTCAACACCGTGAGTTTTATTCATGTTTGTGGAATTCCTTTTCGTAAGCTGAGTATGGTGTTACAAAAGACAACACTTGACGTAAAATTATTTTTCCTGCATGCTATGAAACAGACTCCGCTCGATTGACAGATTGACGGATAAAAAGTGTGCGGTACCACAAAATAACTTTGTAAGGAAATGCAAGTTTATGGTAGCACACCACTAACAGTATTATTTTCTTGATTTACACACTAATTTTGATCCGCTTCCTGGCCTCCGGACGCTTGAAGAAGTTTCAACTGGCGCAAGTTATCCCTCTGTCAATAAGTTGTTGTAAACCGTACCGTTGGCTGGGGCTATTGATTTTGGTCGGTTGATTCGACGCCAGACATTGCAAAATAAAGACAGCTGGACACAGGTGTTTGGAGTGCTCTACTCCCAATTATCTTGGAGCAACAGAGTATATTTTGACAAAGTTCTCACATGTCAGATGAGTAACGGTCAAATGTTAAGTCTATTAAAATAACTTAGACAGTCTTGAAGAGTGACTTCAAGAAGGAGAAGTAAAGTAGTTGTGTGTCTGAGATGAAGGGTGAACGAGTTTTATTCAACTTCACAATAAGTAGTTTCAGAATCTTAGGGAGTGACTGGAATTTTCTTATTGGTCCAATATCTCATAACAACCAAGGGTCAAATAAATGGTCCAATCATAGTGTGGACCCCTAGACCTAATTAACATAATTATTTCCCTAGATACTCCAGGTTGTTTTGCAAAACATAACATTCCAGAGAGATAAATTTAGAACTTGGAGTCCAACTCTCTGGCACCATAAAAATAAACCTAAAGTAAGGAATTGCAACAGCTTAGTTAAATAACACATTCCTGACAAAATAAGGAAATCCATTACGTGGATCTAGTGGACAAGTGTTTGTCCAAATACTCAATAGTTTGAGTTACTACTTTATATAATCAGTTAGTTGAATTACAATTAGTCCTGAATTTTCATGAATGGGCATGTACTCCCCCTAAGGTTTAGAAGTATATCAACTGTACACAAAACATTTAACTATTATAAGATAACTAAAGAGTCAGTAAATAACTGTAGTACAGTTATATCCCAGGGACCTGTCAATTACTTGAAATCACCAGCTAGAGCTTTAACTACAGTAGCTTGTAAATAACATATTATATGGACGTAACTGTGTGACACCCTCATCATATAAAAGCTCACAAGCAAGCCTTCTACATTGATTTCAAATGTGTTCCTTGACCACTGATATTTTGAGCTAAGAGAGCTTGTATAATAGGGTGGTGGTTCCAGCCTTTTAACTCCATCAAAATGCCATTTTGCATTGTGGAATAATATAACGCAAACAAGTGCCTGAAATACATTCATATTTCTTAAGTTTTGCATAAGGAGTAATTCAATTCTTTTCCTACCTTATCCATATTTTGAACACATCACTTCATCAACATGGTCTAAACTGTACCCAACTATTTTCTAAATTCTTAGGCTCATACCTTTTGCGGAGAATTCCCTTGAATTAGTGGTGTGCTACCTTTAATATAAACAGCTCTTAGAGCTTTGTGGTATGAGATCATGCAACTGAAAGCAGCTGTAATTGAATGGTCGTAGATTAATATCCCACAATGACATTTCCATAGACCCTTTCCAAATAACAATTACGGTGCATTATTGGACAGAAATTGATACGCATTTTCTTTGGCCACAGTTATATTCCACTGACAAAAACGACCTACACCAAATTTCCCACAATCCTTTGTAACTGCTATTTAGAAAATGCTCTATTGAAATTATTTCAATATCTAATTACCGTTCTCAACAATATACCTCTTCACCATTAGCCATTTTGTAAAGAAGTCATTAGCTATGCACTGTGAAAATTAATGTTGAGGGTCGATGCCTTATGCCAGTTCTTATTTGTCTAACAGATGAATAAGCCAGTTCTAGTGATGTGCAGTTTGGTGTGAAATGACGAGTCCGGAGGGCCTGACGGAGCACTAGTGTTCGTAGGTGAGTTCGTCTACGGCCTTCGGCCGTGGCCCGCTGGGCAGATGAAACAAAAAAATGTTTGGAATGTGATTGCTAACACGTTCCAAGAAAACAGAAACTTCCTAATTAAACCCATCAGGCATACCAATTTTACAGGTGTTCTGGTAATGAATGTTACTCAAAGTGTAATATAACAATGTAATGCGAGTATTTCTCTCCACATCACGTATTTACATATTTCGCTAAATTGTTAAGTCATGCCGTGAGTGTAAAATATTTTAACCTTGTAAAATAGTGACTTTTTGGCGGTTAATTTCGGTAATAAGTTACAGGTTATTTTCTATTTTTCTAATGCTGTCTACATCATGTCACCGAACCTTTTAATATCGGTAAACAGGACCGGATGAAGAGGGGCTGAAGGGCTGTCGCTCAGGCCTCTTGGGGAATTAGGCGCGCGAGGACAGTAAGAAATATGTTTAACATCCCGCCGCTTTTCAGTTCTGTATGTAACAGACATTTTATTTACACACTAGGAGTGAGCAGGAGGTGAGGAAACTTTCAACAGTATAATTTGGTAAAACCTAACTAAGTTGCAATAATTACTATTTTGGTACTTAGTGGTTCTGAAACTATTCCAGTCTTATGTAAGCATAATAACGTCCAACGGTGCCCAGCTAATATGTCATTAATGTGTAAACAGGCCCGCTCGAAGGAAATTTCTAGAAGTGACATTTAAACGCCTAGCGCCATCGTCACAGGGCAGGTAGCGTATTAACAAATTTTGTTTTTCTTCAAATGAAACCCACACTGTCGGAAATATACGGAAGCCGAAAAGTTTGAGGTATGGAGAAAACGCACCGACTTCTCTGTACACAATTCTAACGGATGATGTGAACGGAGAAATCCAGAATGGAAGAGGGGGTACCTCATTACAGCATGAAAAGTATGGCTTATCCTCAAAATGAACAGACGAATCTCAATGTTAGTCGAGAACAGGGCCATCTGGGCAAGAATAATGTATTCTGCTCCTTATATTCTATCGTTAGTAGAAAAAAGATGAAAATGGAGAAATACAGACAAAAGTGTTAAGGTATTGGTAATTAATGCGAGGAAGCCGATACTCAAAAGCTTATAAAAATTATATCAGGAAAAGGAAACAAGCGAAATATTCGGAACAGAAATAAAGGTGCGTTCACACCAAAACAGAAATCTGCTGCATCTTGCGGGCGGAACGCGAAATTTGTTATCTTAATTCTAATGGGGCGTTTTTCTACATTTTCATTGACATATAATAATTGCCCCTATTTGTCCTGGAAAAAACTCTCCTCTTCCGTTTGCAAAATGAAGCAGATTTCGGTTTTGGTTTGAATGTACCTTAAGCTAGCCATTTTGCTCATGTATTCGTTTTGGAAAGGCATCATGCTAAATATAACAGTCTGGTCTTTGTAATATCATCAAAATTGATTAGGCTAGAGTAGGTTAAGCTGGGCTATGTGCTAATTGTAGCTTGGGCAATAGGTAGCGTAGGTCTGGCTTTCTGTATGTAGGTCCAATCAATTATTTCAGGGGTTTATCTAAGGGGTCATTAGAACGTGCGCTCCTCTGGTTGAAAAAAAGACAGAAAAGAAAGAATGAAAGCAGCGAAAAGGAGAAAATGTTAATCGCTGTCAACGAAGGAAAATCCTGTACCTCTAACATTAAAAATAAAATTGTGAATCGTGTTACCTTTAAGTGTTATCGTAAATTTAACCTAATCGGGGAATGTTTCACATGGACTTCGTACACGTCTCGAGGTTCAAGTTGCTAGATTTGTCTTGGAATGAATTACCAATTTGACAGGAGACTTAGAGCGCAGTAAAGGTACATTATCCTGATCATTATGTTAAGCAAGTCATTCAATATTTACAGACGTTTATTCGTGGCGTTTGATCCCACTCAACCCCACCCCCCCAAAAAAGAAAAGAAACGAAAACATGAAAAGAAACTAAAAGAAAAAACTTTAAGGAAGAAGTGGAAAAGGAGAAACGAAAATGTGTAAACCTGCGAACGGCATATCGTTAGCATGTCTATCTTATATTTTAACGGAACGACCGTATAAAAGTAGCACATCGTATGTAGCGAAATATCTTTCAACATGCATTTAGTGTCCATAACAACATGAAAGGGCAGTCAGGCACTTACTAGCAAAGGGGTTTCGACCAAAAATGTCAAGTGCAAAGCAAAGTCGACAAGCTAACTGGAGGGTGCTTTAGTCCCGCGCACACCCTGCATTGTTAGTTACCAAAAGCGACAAATCTCTGTAGGGAGGACGGTGAAATCTTTAGAATGTCGCCCCCGTAGAATTATTCTCAGCATACGCATCTGTATTTAATGGGAAATTGTACCTTTTCCTGTACAGTCTGAAAGTAGGAGCTCAGGCTTTTATGGAAAATATGAAGCTACATAATTCTGGTGCACACATCTGAAACTGACCTTATTTCAATCGGTTATTTGGGGTTAGGATGCATGCAGTACTGGGTGTACCTGGAGTCGATCAATGCGTACTAATGTATCGCATTAAAAAGTCCAGAATAAAACCTTGGAAGTGACTTACTCGTGGTTGACAGTGACAGCTAAATTGCTGGAGTCGAGTGTCTCTAGTCTTAAATTCACTGAGGATTTGTTTAGAACACGTTACCTGCGGGAGTATGCATAATACAGTCAAAACTGCTTGACTGATCTAGCCTGGATAACCTAAACTTTTAAGTCAATTTGTCTTTCACATACTTCGGAAATAATCAAATGGAATGAAATGTGTAATTTAAAAAGTCTGCTTCAGGGGATAAACTTTGTAGGCAGAGTTCAAATTTTGTTTTAAAGAGGCTACAATACATGCACACACTAGTTACAACAGTAACGTACTCTGCAGTAGGTCTTCCTTCGAGATTGCCCTGCAAAACAAGCCGCAGAATACACAAAATCAATTACAAAGATTTTAGAATGACTCATATAATCTTCAAGACAAGAGTGTTATTGTAAACATGATGACTTTGGTAAACGAGTTCAAAAAGTCTGGCTTAGGTCTGCTCCGGATATTTCACTTGTTTTTATTATCTGACATAATCGTAATAGTCTATGAGTTTTGGGGTCCTCGCATAGTTACCAATATCAAAACATTTTTGCTTGTACTTCTCCATTTTCATGTTTGTTCTAAATTAACGGTAAGGGAATGAACGAAGCAGAATACATTATTCTTGACCAGACGGCTCTGCTCTCAAGTAACATTGAGAATCGTCCATTTATTTTGAGATTATGCAATACCTTTCATGCTATAACGAAACGTTCTTAAAGTACCCCCTCTTATGTTTTGCATTTCTCTATTCACACCATCCGTTAGAATGGTGTACATAGAAGTCGATGTGTGTTTCCTCTTCGCCTCAAACTTCTCGGCTTTCGAAGAAATTGCACTTCCCATGAGTCGTAAGATTCCACATATCCTGTAATTAACGGGCTCATTTTAGACCGGAAACTTAACCCCGCAAACGACATTGAAGGGGAAAATATAACTAAACTAGCACTTTTTATTCATTGTTTTATACAAGTAAGATTATACATTATTACATATTAATGAGCAATTGAGGATCACGGAGTTTGAGGAAAGGAACGGGGTTAATCGTTAGAGTGCAGCTATCACGTAACAGAGTCCAATGTCTGCTAAAGGCGAGAGTCCTGGAATACCCAAGGAAAGTTCAAAACTCATTGTAGCTTAAGCATTATCCCAACCAGTGTTATGGAGCAAGGGGGCGAAAATAGTCTTTAGAGATGCTTTGAAGTAGGTAGATTCCCAATGCCTTAACGCTATCTAGGCCATAGTTTCTCAACCATTTCGTTTGGACTTCCCCACATTTTTCTACTGAACCTATCGTGTTTACTTTTCAATCACTTTCCTTCAGTTTCTAGTGTAAAGAAGAACATCATACTTCACCCAAGGTTCATGTTGTCTTGTCAGGAGCAGATTAAGGAAATGCGGGGGCTTAATTTGCAAGGGTAGAGACTTAAACCTGCGCCAGCCATAGGAAAAAGGTCCTCAAGGGCAGTGGCGTAGCTAGGATTTTTCCAGGGGGGCAAGACCTAAAAATTTCCGAATTTTCATCTGAAAATTTCCGAATTTCTCTTCTTCTATACTACAACTCAGGTTGAATGGTTTACACATCCCAAAGGCATATTACACATATACAGTATTATACATATGGATATGCATTTATATGTTTATGTAATACGTACTGCACATACAATTGTGAATGTAAGCCCTAAGCTCATTTTACCACAGGGCTTTTTATGGACGTATAAGTTTGTAATGACCGACGAGCGAAGCGAGGCGCGATTTGTTTTTTACTTCTATGCCTATATGAAATTGAAGCCTCCAAATCCATTTATTTACCCAACTGTGTTGTATTAACTTAATGTTTTGTCTTATTTTCTTATGTTGGGAAGATAATATCTTTAAAGCGTTTTCCAAATCAATAATGAAAGATATTTGTCAAGTCTAGTATCAAGGAATTCTTGACAATTTATGGTGATCCGTAAAGTGCAGGTCATAGTATGAATTATTTAGGCCTAATACAGTGAGCAAAGTCTTAAAAATTGTATTCACACATCACCTTTACTGAGAAGGAAAAGAAAAGGATATTTATAAATAAAATCATATAATGTCTTATAGAAATATATTCTATTAAACAATTAAGTTGCATTAGAAGCCGAGCGTACGCGAGGCAAAGACAAATTTGATATATTTCACTATATTTTGCTATATTTTGCCATATATAAGAATTATTAGATGCCGGGCGCAGCGAGGCAAAGAAAAATTTGATATATTTCATTACATTTTGCTATATTTTGCCATATAAGTTCTGTTAGATGCCGAGCGTAGCGAGACTAAGAAAAAATTGATATATTTTATTACATTTTGCTATAATTTACTAAATGTAAGGTTTATTAGATGCCGAGCGCAGCGAGGCAAAAAAATTGATATATGTCACTGCAGTTTGCTATAGTTTTTGGAAATTTTTACCCTTTTTCGGAAATTTTATAATGTTAAGCTATGTTTCGGAAATTTGAAAATTTCCGAATTTTTTCAATTTCCGGGCCAGGGGGCAACCGCCCTCTGCCCCCTGTAGCTACGCCACTGCTTAAGGGGGTTTGGGGTCCTACCTGCAGGAAAATCCTGGAAATGAACAATTTTAAAGCACATCGATATTAAATTTTCTTAGACAGGTTTATTGGACTTCCTGGAACCTGGAAATCAACTGTATTGTAAGTAGCATTTCTATGGCATCGTTAATTATTATGCAGTGTCAGGTGGCTACTCTACATTTTCGGAATACCAATTTTATTTTATGTTAACCGGAAGGCTCTTTTCAAAGGTTTTGGGAATTTACAAAAAATGTCTAGGCATATTTTGGGAGCTAAATAGGCTATTTTTATTGCTCATTTTGTTTAATTTATCTTCGACGGCAGGCTGGCATGAGGGAGATTTTCGTAACGTTTTTTGCACCTCCTTAACATTTTTGTTGGGCGATTTTGGCTGCCTTGAGGGTGAATCGACTGTCACTCCGGGTGATGCTCGCTTGTTACCATCCCGATGCACTCAAGAAAAGTTTTACCACTTAGCTTGTAGACAATCTTCGGGCTAAACCTACCTCTTAGATCACAAAAATCATCCTTTTCATCAACATACAGTTCAGATAATGGCGATTGATTGAGCGTTTTGTTATTTGCGTCTACAAATAATTCGATTAAAACATGTTAACTGAAAACAGAGTCACTAACAGCGCAAGAGTAAAGTATGGTATAAACCTGAAAAGGCCGCTGGCAGGGGGTTTGAGTACGTCGGGGGAAGCTCCCTCACTGTTCCCAACCTTTATATATAACCCAGCTGTACATTGCCAATATTCAGCATTTTTATCGCCCTAAATGCGAAAGTAATTACGATGAAACGAGAGATTAATTGTGCAAAAAATCTCTAAGCTGAGATGGATTTTACTCCACATAAATGGGAGCCTGCCAAGTAATGTATGTAGAAATCCAACCGAACCACCTCTCGTATTCTTTGGAAACAGTTTGAATTTTCAGGAATTGTATTTTGCAGTCTTTGCCTTTATTGATACGGTTTTGCCCTCTCCGTCGGGGAAATTCCCCATGCACTCCCCTCACATTCGATACAGCCCGGGCGCTTTAAAATCAGAGTTTCGCCCTTACGAATCTCTCGTTTTCCAAACACTATATCTACCCTTCATATTAGTTATATTTGGGGAAATTAGCAAAGCCCTTACAGCTCCTTAGTGAAAGTAAACGCATACATCCATAATGCACGTACTGCACTTCACATGCAGTTGTCAAGGTTATAAAAGGTATCATGAAAATGGAAACTGTCATTTGATTGTATTTCAAAAGCCATCTAACTAGGCCTCTCTTTAGAGCTCAACCTTACGTTGACGAAAATCTTTCGCCCACCCTGTCTGTCATTACCGATGTATTTTGCAACCAAATAAGATTACAATGGATTTTTTATTAAGTTCATCATACTGGAAAGCATTCACTCCAATATTAATTTGAACCAACATTTAAATTGTAAAAAAATTCTCTTCTTTTACTTAATTGTAACATTCTCATATTTTAGAGCATAAATATTGCTTATTACAGGTAAAACAATGAATTACTCTCCACGAGTTTAACCAATCAGTTGAAAAAAATATGTCACATAATTGAAAGGGGCCAAGTATGACCTAGGATAAAAAGGTATACATGAATTCAACTTGACTTGAAAGCGATACATGCAATACTTATCTATTCAATTCAACTCAATTCAATTCAATTTATTTCTCATATGTACATGCTCATCAACAAAATTACATTCGTCCGAAATAGTTTGCATGCATATGATGGACACTGGAAAAAAACATTATAGTTCATCAAAGCTAGTGACCGTGAAACAAACGAAACAAAAGAAGCAAAAAGGGAGAAAAAGAAGAGACAGTCAGAAAAAAGAAGAAAAAATTCTTCTCTAGATATTAATACAATTCAGATGAATATTTAGAGCTTAAAGCTTAAAAGTGATGATAGCTTTTAAGAAAACGTTTAAGATTTTTTTGAAAAGAACGAAGTGAAGTACTAGATCTTACATTTAGGGGAAGGTTGTGCCAAATATTATAACAATGATTTCGAAGAAGTAATTTACCATGCACAGATTTATAACACAATGGTTACTTGTTGAGAGCCTGAAGTCAAACATTGGTGTTATTCCATTCATTTCTCATACATAGACTATCACAAGCCTCCGTGCGACGTATGTGAAAGAGGCTTAACGTGTCATCCTTATAAGAGTGTGACAGCCGTTGGTCATTGTACTAAGCCATGAGCCCACAACCCTTAACAACAATCTTTGGAAACTTACGGTCCTTCGAACGTACAATCAACCTAGTAACGATAATAGTTTGGGTTTCACTCATCCACAACGGTTACCAAAAACAAAATGACCACTAATATTTAAATTTAATAAAGTAAAGTACTTTTAAAAAATATTTTGACCCTATTGCTCTTAATATCTGTTCAATTTTTATATTTTTCAAACTTTTCTGTCGGGATTAAGTCGACCAAGATGGCCGAAAGAACAAAATGCCTCGCAAAATACCTGGTTTTAGCATATTTTAGAACAAATGGCAAAATTTATTAATCCAAATTCTTATTTAATTTTATGCTTTTTAAAAATCCAAACAGTTTATTTTAGTCAAGATAGTGTCAAAAGACTACAGCAGTTCCAACATGAATTGGGAAAGTCTACCCAAAATAAAAAATAATTCCGAAATTCACAGAAAATTGTATTTCATATTTCAGTCTAATCGAAATTTCTTGCAGAATTTTATACTTACTTAGTCTAAAACATGGATTTCAAAATTTTTGTACAGGAGTAAAGGCCAAACAAGATGGTGCAAACTTTTCGACATTTCTACTTTATTACAGCGTAAGTCGGACTAATACCTAGTCGATACAATGATTTACATGAGAAAATACGAATAATGGTAGGGGTTGCCGGGGTTTTATAAATCAGTTCTGCTTGAGCTAACCTTTGATATACATGTGTGTCTGCTAGTAAGGATAGACATAAAGCGTTGTTGAATTTTTTAATTCATTTTACATTGAGAAAGTTATCCATTTTATTAACCCCTCTCCTTCCCCATTTCTCCATTGGTTACGGTGCTTTATAACATAAGCTGGCGTTCCCGGTCAAAACCGTCTGGGGCACGCCTCCTCCATTACAAATCAGTGCCACCAATATTCTGTGGGCACACGGTGACCACAAGTCTTTAAAATAGCATCTACATATTATTTTGCTACGATTGCTTGTTCTTAAAACGTACACTTCCGAAGTAATGTAAATTAGAAGCAAACTTTAAACCTGCAATTTCAACCAAAAATAAAAAACAAAACTTTAGGATGTTTGGAAATCTTTGATTAATTTCTTCTTGTTTTACACAGGTAATTGAAAGTTGTGAGTTTTGATAAGCAGGAAACAATAAGACTTTAGGGGTTAGGGAAGGGGTGGTAGGGTCCTTTTTCAAGGCGGAGTCGTGACACAGGATCATCAGACAGTCAGATGAGTGCATGCGCCGGTAGTCTGTGGCTTTCGAAGGATCATCTTTAACAAGAGGCCAATGCATGAAATTGCAAATCTCTTCTTCCCATTGTCTCTATGTACCTTGGGTTGAAGAAATTTCCCAACATACTGATTCAGCAAATACTGACAAAACCACCATTAGGTCACTTAAACTTTGATCTCAAACTTTAGCAACTAGAAAGTACTATTTATTTATTTGTTTATTTTTTTTTTAATCACTCATCGCATGTCATGTTGTTTTACGATCTTTTCTAGCATACTGATAAGCAAGTAATGGCTAACAACCAATTTAAGCGCATTTGACCTCTAAAGTCCTGGTTTTTGACCCATGACGTCAACGATTATGCACACAAAAGTTTTTATGGTAAGGTACGGTCACCGTACCTACCCACCAACCTAATGGTAGGAGGATTTCGCCACACGCTTTGTTGATCACACGCACATACACACGCAAACTCTCACATACACACGGCAGGGAGGCGATGTCACCTCTCTGATCACTCAAACACACACATACTCTTACGGCGCAATGTTAGCACTAAGGATTTGAATCCGCGGGGAAATCCCCCGTTTTATATTTTTGGGGGGAATTTGCAGTATGAAGGGGGGGGGGGATTTCCTAATTTCAATTTCCAAAAGTATAATTTAACAACACACCAAAAACATTGTCTCATAATGTCTACGAGAGGGTGTATAGTAATGTTTTCTTCTCTGTGATAACTTTTCACATAGTGTTGGACTATATATCGAAAATTATCGTTACAAGTTTTTTGCGAGATGATACAAGATCAGGAATTCAAAAATGACGATAATTTCTTGTGCAAAAAAAGGGGAAATAATTTGCCTTCTGTTGTTTTATTTCTTTTCTTTTTATTTCCAAAATATTTTTTTATCAAAGATATTCTCTTATTACATTGAACTGATGTAAAAATTGATGAAAGTTTGTCATTTCTCTCGATTTCGTACTCGACTCGTAGGTAGGTACGTACGTAGTCGACTCAAGGAAGGGTACATTACTAGCTCCATTGATTTGCGCACGGAATCGAACATACATTTTTGTAAAGATAAATAGTGCGTGCATGCATTAATTACCTCATCTTCACCTGTACAATGTGGTGCCTTCTGGTTCGACGTTAATACTGGTGGGTGCACAAGAGCTGCGATATAATTGGATGAATTTTTGGGACCAATCACATAAATGGTCACTTTTGTGGAGACTTATTTTTCAGCTATCATCAATAAGTTTGCTCCGAGTTTGTGTGGGACAATGCGGACTACCTCTCTGCCAAAAAAGCTGAACATTAATTGGCGTAGAAAGCTGTTCAAGACTGGGGGGCTGAACCTTGCTTCGGATCGCCGTCCTGGGGGAGGGGTCTGAGAGAAGGGGGTCCCCTCCCCTTTGGAAATTTTTTTGATATTTCAGGGTCCTTAGATGCAATTTGGTACATCATTTTGGAAAAAATTTAAAGCAAATTAATGCACATTTTTGACATTCTTTTAGCTCCTTGGAAAATTTTTGATATTTGAGGGTCCTTAGATGAAATTTGGTGCATCATTTTAGACAAATTCTAAGGTAAATTACTGAAATTTTTCATTTTTCTTAGCCCCTTGAAAATTTTTGGATATTTGTGGGCCCTTAGACGAAATTTGGTGCGTTATTTTGGGCAAATTTTAAGGTATATTTCTGCATATTTTTGAAATTTCTTAGTGATTTGGAAAATTTTTTGATATTTGAGGATCCTTAGATGCAATCTGGTGTATTATTTTGGACAAATTCTAAGGTAAATTACTGCAAATTTTTGACATTTCTTACAGAAGAGGCGAATAACGGATTTTTCGTGCTTGGAAAGTGTGGGGAGGGGGGCTAAAGTATACTTCAGCCCCCACAAATTTCGCTGGGGGCTGTCGCCCCAGCCCCCGCTTCCTACGCCCTTGTGATCATTGGTGGGTTGAGGCTACCTCGTAAGGATATAGGTGCCTGGCAAGTAACGTGTCACATCTGATTTTGGCTTGGCCTTATATTGAGTGATGGGGAATGTTTGTGTAAAGTACTTGTAAGAGGTCTTTGTTATCAGTATTGCTGTACATACCAAAAAGGGACCTACGGGGGGAGTGCGGGCAGCGGGAAGATAAACAGAGTGAAGGGCATGTTTGAAACGGGAGCCTCGTCCCCTTCGAATGTTAAATATGTCCCGAACTGAGTTTAGTGTTCGAAGTGTACTGAAATCATCGTTGGAACAATGCTGACTTCCAGTTATTTTATTGGCAAAAAAGAAAGGGAGTGGAGGAGTAGTTCCAACTTCGGTCTACCAAAACAGCTGGGCATTGGTAGGTTAGAGCTACCCCGTCAGAATATGGGCGCCTAAAATATACCGTTGGGACATTGCTGACTTCTAGTACTTTCATAGGCAAGAAAAGTAAGGGTAGTGGTGGTGGTGGGGGGGGGGGGAAGGAGTTCCAACTGAAGTCTGCCTAAAACAGCTGGACCATGGTGGGCTGAGGCTATCCCGTCAGAATAAAGGCGCCTGATAAATAATGTGGCATTGATAGACATTATGGCAGCTGATCTTTGCATGTCCTTAATTTGAAAAATGGGGGTGTAAAAGTAAATTATTTGTAAAAGGTCTGTGTTATCATTATTACTTTACAAACCAAAAAGGTACCTGTTAGGTGAAGAGGGTCGGGAGGGGCAGATCAGTAGAGTGAAGGGCATTATCACCCCAAGTACATATTTGGTTTAGGGGTAACCATAATTCTCAATTTGTGAACTGTTTTTTAATTGGCATCACAGTCAGAAAATTCAAAATATGCAGAGTAGCTTATATTTCAGAGTACGCAGAGTGTTGTTTTTACACATAGGGGTCTTGAATGCTCACCAGGATATTGGCCTTGAGCAGTAAACCAGGTTTGTTTCTGAACAAGGAGTGTGTTCCTACTGAATTACGAGCAGGAGATCAGATCCGGATCAGACCCCAAGCAAGAGATCAATTAACAAGTTGGAACGCTCTAGTTTCCCAGATCAGATCTCGAGAGCTTGATCGTCACCCAGACCGCTCGCAGGCGATCAGAAAAAAAAGGGAACACAACGGGGAATTAGGGTGACGCTTGAACCGGAGAAGGCGATCAAATCTTGAGCAGGGGTTCAAATGGGAACGCTCTTGCGGTTAGCCACAAAATTTTCCAGTTGACTGAACTTGGGAGATCAGCATCGGGGGATCAAGTGGGAACATGGACGAGGACCTTAAAGTGGATCTAAAGTCTGCAAATACAAGATATTCTACCACCTCTAGCCATCTGTTATTGAGAATCCTGCATTCTGATTGGTTAAACACTGACCTGTTATTCTGCA
>WURT03203389.1:0-27199 GCA_009936505.3 Holothuria glaberrima
TTTTATCATAAAGTCGTAAAACATTGCATTCAGCAGGGACTGGGTGCTAGTCACACCTTGCATAAAGTGATTTATGAATCCCCTGAAGGATTGATCATGTGTATGGTTCTACTAATATCATGTTTGGCAACCATTATTTGTAACCGTTTATCCCTTGTCGGTTATCATCGCCAACTATTGGACTGCCGGAGAAGTATGCGGAGTCTCTTTTCTGCCGTCTCGTATTACGTATTTATTGTTTTGGCTGGCGTTGCCAGCGATGAAATCTTATCAAAATCCATCTTTAGTTGCTATAATTTTCGGCACTTTACTACATTAGGACGGAAGTGAATCTGCAGCCAGAGACAAGCGTGTAGAATGTTTGCATACTTTAATATTTGAAATATTTGGACAGGGTGGATTTGAAGGGTCTATAGATGACCGAAAAATATGTGTAGGTCGGAATTACCGGGTGGGGCGCTACACCCTCAGAAATTTCAAAGTGTCGTTCGTCGGGAAAGTTTGCTGGCTGTCAGGAAAAATTGCCTCTTTCTTTTGCAGTTTCCTGACTTTGTCAGAAAAAAACATTTTATTTGGGGCTACAGAATTGTCGGGAACTTTATCGATGACTATCGTTTACTTAATCGAAGTCCGAAACTGCAACAAAAGCCACATTGGAATGTGATGGACTCACCCTGACTGCTCGATGGTCGGGGATGAGTTTGCGGTATCAGAAGTCAGGTGCGTCGGGTCGCAGTCGGATCGCAGGTAAACCGTACACGCACATTGCCGAGGTGGATGTATTCAAAAGTCTATGTACTGTAAATAAGTCACACATGGTCGAGCACACAGAGCTGTCGTCTGATTTGCAAAGGCTTCTTTATTGGCCAGTTTTATTAAAAGATGAGTTGCCTTTGGGTCAATGACAGCTGAACACTGCCACGGCCTTACTTAACCGCGACGACCCTCCTTTTTCCCCCGACTTCACTCCGAATATCAAACACTTTGGTATTTCCGATGAAGTCGAAGAAGACTTTCGGATTGCAATCGGGACAGACAGTGAGGTCGAGAACAAAATTTATCATACACCTAACCGACCGTCTGTCAAGTGACAAGTTTTCACTCAGCTGACACGTAGTAGTCGGATCGGTGCAGTATGCGCTGGTTTTCACTTACTAAAATTATTATGTCGGAGGCGTTCGCGTTTTCTGTAAACTTAGAAGTGCATACATTTTGTATTCCGATGATTGCGAAAGAAGTTTGCTTTTCCGACTCCTTCTGTAGATGCAGTTCCTAGAAACATTACCAAATGGTCTTTAAAAGTCTATTTTTCGGCGGGCTTCGCGCGCATCCTTCATGCGCACTATTTGTCCACTATTTGTCCAATTCAAGAAGGACAGAACGAACGTACTTTAGATTAATGCGAAGTCCCGCGTGCAGCCCTTGTAATCCGAGTTCCCGACCCTCAAACCTGCTGCGTCTTAAAGAAATCGATGTGCCGTCAGTCGATCATGGTTATTATGCAACCAAAGAACAAGCTGCAATTTTAAGCTTTATTTGGGGCGTATTCAATGTTATTTGTACGTATATAATTGCTATGTAAAACGAAGGCAAACAACCAATGCAACCAAAGTACAAGCTGCAATTTTAAGCTTTATTTGGGGCGTATTCAATGTTATTTGTACGTATATAATTGCTATGTAAAACGAAAGCAAACAACCAAAATGCCCGTAAAAGTGTTATTTCCGGCGCACTTCGCGCGCAATCATCTTCTGCTCTTATTGTCCTTTCCATAACTTCACATCGAACAAAGTCTAATTATTGCAAAATTCCACACTCTCTACCATTAATCCCGATGCATCTTAAAGAGAATGTAGACCGGCAGTTAGTCTAAATTACGCTATTTTGAAAAAAGAAAAAATAGAGACACTGAGATTTTTTGGTCTGTTAAGCGTGTATTCAGTGTTATTTAAAGTTCATTCTGATGCACACAATTGTGTTAATGTTCCAGAGCTGCCTGATCCCTTACAGGGGGACTGGCTACTGAAATGGGCCATAAGGAGGGCAACTGTGTTCCACGTTGAAAAGGATCTTATGCTCCTACCATAGAAGAACTACCTCCGAGCTGCTACTTTTCATGTCGAATTCGATATTACTGTTGTAGCAGACAAATGAAAATGGTTACGCCGAGGTAAAATTGACATTACCAAACGTTAGACTGCGTTTCCCGGCTGCTTTTTCTTTTGCTCCCTTTGACCACCGGTTATGTTTAAAACTTTCATTGTGTACATTTTTGCAAAGATTATCTTTAAACGAGGTTATGAGCGGTAACGTATTTAGATGCCGATTAATTTTTTCTTTTTTTTTAGTACTTAAAATGCGTAAATTATTGAACGCAAATTTTATTTCAAGGGTAGCATATATAGCAGATGGCAGATGACATGTAAGGATACCTAAGTTTTCAAAAATTCCCCAGAGGGTAGGGGGACACCCTCCCCTTAGACACCTCCCCCAGGCCGGCGATTACAGAACATACTGCGTTCCCCCTCCCCCTTGAGAGAAATCCGGGTCACGCCACTGCTTATGAGTTAAACTTTCTTGACACAGGCGTTGAGGCATTTTGTCGGGGGAAAATGTCCAGCACCCTCTCCCCCACTCATTGATCCTTAGGGACGCCCCTGGTTATATGCTGTTTTTACTACAAAGTGTAAGCTTTCGTTAAAGCTTAAAATTTCTTTGGATCTGTGCATGGGTTAAATGTAACAAAGCGCATTTTTACCAAAATAACGCCGCAAGACAAGACATGAAGAAGCGCTCAGAACGCTGCCACACGCAAAACTACTGGTTACCATGCGTGTTAAATCTTTTAGTCGTGGACAGGTGGCATATGGACAGGATTTCGTCAAAGGCAGGCACTCAAGAGGCACGAAACTATTTTGGATTTGGTACAAATTTGTCGGGTCGGGGATGGGCATGGAACACGGCTGAGAGACCTGTATGGTATGAATGGGGAAGAAAGTTGTGATGCAGTAGGCTATACAACAGCCTAATTCAATGTCATAAGAATATTCGGTATAAAATAAATACTTGATGTAACGCAGGGCCGGATTTAGGAATAGGCAACATGGGCAGTTGCCCATGGGCCTCCACAACAAGAGGCCTCCACATATTTCATGAAAAATATAAGAAAAATGTAGGCTGACACGTAGGCCTATCATAAATCAAAATCATATTGCGCGCGTTTTACGTCATCTGCATACTCAAACCATATTCAATTGTAGTTGTATCTCTTTGTGAATGGTAGAAACAGCTAAGTGGTTGTCTTCCTGCCATCGCAAAGCACACGTCGGCACGGTCGGCAGACAAATATGATTGGCCTAATATATAAAGTCATCAATCTCAACGTATTTTCTGTAGAACCAGGTTAGTGGTTGGTTTTAAAACGTTACAGTACACCCTGACACTGCGCCTGTCATCACCTTCCGCTAGGGTTTAGACCGGAATTGCCGAAGTGAGTATTGTTAATTAATTCTTTTTATGTGCAA
The DNA here is from genome assembly GCA_009936505.3 of Holothuria glaberrima. Taxonomy (NCBI): domain Eukaryota; kingdom Metazoa; phylum Echinodermata; class Holothuroidea; order Aspidochirotida; family Holothuriidae; genus Holothuria; species Holothuria glaberrima. The sequence goes on from WURT03203389.1 coordinate 3,525, forward strand.
TGATAAAACAACCCTCCTCTCCACCCCTCCACACACACGCACACACAAGCCCGCGTCATCGTATTATTCACCCGTACGCGTCGGGACAGTTGGCATTTAGCTCAGGCGCACTAGTTTGTTTATATTATTTTACCAGACTGGCCAGTGCTAGTCAGTTAGTTTGCACTTTGGTTAACATGTTCGTCATGCATCAAGTTAGTCCAGTCTAGTTAAAAGCAAGTTTAGGCCCGGGGTCGGTGAAAATACTCGCCACCTATTTCAGGCTTAGGCCTACATACCGTAATGGAAATTCTTGAACATAAATTTACTTCAAAAATCACAAAATACTGCACCATCTAAGCACACTTAATTATTCCCAAAAAAATCCAAAGGGGGAGCGTCACACCCCCTCCCCTTAGACCCCTTCTCCAGTACGGCGATCACCGGGGTGCTGTGGGCCTCCACTACTGAAGGTTGCCCACGGGCCTCCACATGTCTAAATACGGCCCTGATGTAGAAGAGCTGAATTGCGCGCGAAGCGGGCAAAACAGAAGGAAACATCATTGATTACGAGAAGAATTTGCAATCATTGGGGGAATAAACAGATCACTAGCCTTTTCGGAACAAATAATCCCCTATTGGAGCTAATTATTCGCATTATATCACAGTTATCGTCTGTTTACGACACTTAAGTATGCCCAGTCTGCATTTTGATTTTTTTCTGTGAAAACCTATTTTCCTTAAAGAAACGTAAAGAACTCCTCATTTTGATTTGTTTGAATAATTTTGAGTTGTTCAACAACTCGGCATTTGCTACAAAGGAAAAATATAGTCACCCAAAATTGCATTAAAAAAACCCTCGGATCCTAATTCATGAATGGATCTTTGGGATATTTGTAACATTTAGTTCATGAGTCAAAGTAAGTTCGTGGTGACTGCTTAATTATCTCCTTTAAGGATTAATATTTCCTGAAATCTACATGGTTCGTGATGCCCATTATTCGCCGCTTTTTTAACTACCGTCACATTGTACACGTTGTAGGTACAGAACTTTACAGATATACTTGTTTTTTTTTTAAATGTTGTTTCATGCAATCAAAGAGGGATTGTTTTATAAAATTTTCGCCCTTCTCTTTTTAGTACTCTGCACATGGTAGAGCGGAAATTGGAGTCACAAATTTGTGTTTAGAATGCAAATTCTTGAAACCTATAGGACGCTTGGAATGCCAAATTTCCTGACATCAGCCCATCTATGGTAGGGATTGAGGTTAGCTACCCTCTTCAGGAACCACTCCTTATGAAACATTTCTTAATCATCAGCTAGTAAAATGTGATTGGCCCATTCGCCACAAGCAAAGCATGCAAAATGCGTGTAGATGCATTTTAAATTACTAGATGATCCACTTGGTGAATTATGACAGGGTCATATACAGGACGCCCTCTTTTCCATGGTCATAGGCGATTCACTGACTCTGATTCAGAGCATTATTCATATAGGTCAATGACCAAGGTCTTCGTTGTGCAATTAAGTTTTGTAAGCCGAGTTGGCCCATCAGATATGGAGATTAACAGATTTACATTGCTGATACCTAAATCTTAATGTACCCCTCTACTGGGGGCACTTTATGTGTATATGAATGAGGTCTATTTCATGGGTTCGTTTACCGGCTTATAATGTACATGTACTCAGTCATTAACATCGAATTTCACAAAAATTTTCTGGGCTAGTGAAATAAAATCTCGGTAATGCAGCAACTGGAACCGATTTTCTTGGTTTCAATTATCTTAAGAGCTCCCAGGACATTTTCCCTGCACATTAAGTGGCTCCGCCCATGTCCCTGTAGTGACTCAAGGCGGCTATGTCACCTTAGCTGCATTTGAGATTTGCAATCCTGCCTCCGTCAAACATTGATTACCTACATCCTCGCCTGGTCTTGGGTATTTTTTTTTTGTAATTGGGAAAATTCAAAGTAATTACTTGATATCATGCATGCCTTTGAAATAAGATCAAAATGGAATGCTATAGCGTTCCTGTGTACCGCGCCGTTTCTAGGTAGTCAGGGTAACCCTGCCGCGAAGAACGTGTTTGCATTTGGTCCTGTCACTTATACCTCAGATGTTTCGTTTCGTTTATTGTTTTTCAGCTTTACATGTATACATACAAAGAAAGAATATAGCTTTTACAAAGGAATTTATGAACATACATAAGCGAAAGGAAGTGCACAAAAGCTCCACAGGGCTTGAGAACGTGCACTCCCTGTAAACAAAAATAGAGAGAAAAAACTACAAACAAGCAAACAGCAAATTGCTTCGACAGTAGCAAAAAGAAAAAAAACAAATGATCAAAAACACAGAGAAAAAGTCAAAAGAAGAGAAAGAACTACCCCGACGAAAAAACCCCATCCCCATCCACCCACCCCACCCCACCCCAGACAAAAGAGAATTACTTTGAATGGAGTCCTGATGTCGAGTTTTGTGATCATGAACTGAAAAGTTCTATGAAAAACAGTTTGAAAATTGACTGGGCAGCATGTCGTGTAACTATCGGTAAGTGAATGTGGCAATGTTGGTGTTAAAAATATAAGTAAGTTTCAGAAGGTTGAGTGACTTGAACAAGGAACTAGTATGGTCACGTGGTTTGGAGCAAGTGATGTGTCTAATAGCTCTCTTTTGTAGGATATTTTACTTATCAAAAAGAGAACGACTTGTTCTAGACCAAGCAATTGAACAATAGCTAAGATGAGGATAGATTAAGGCGAGATAGATAAGAAGAACATGTCTAGGTACGATTTATTTAAGCCTTTCTAGTATACCGACAACTTTAACGATCTGGGACGAGATATTATACACACATGCTCATTCCATAAAAGCTTAGTATCAATATGGATCCCAGAAATTTAACATTTTCCACACGTTGTAAGCAATGACCATCAATAATAATGTTAAACTCATGACCCCTGTTGAGGGTGTTATTATTAAAAACAATGAAGTTTGTTTTTGCCACATCTAGGGAAAGTTTATTCACAGTGAACCAATGAAAATAGAGCTTAAGTTCACGGCACACTAGCTCTTTTAGACGCTGTCGATCAGAGTGGCTGAAAAATATATTAGTGTCGTCAACAAACAAACATTACAAGTGAAGCATTCTTTGAAACACTGGAAATATCATTTTCATAAATTAAGAAAGAAAAAGAGGGTCAAGAATAGAACCCTGTGGAACACCACATTTTACCTTAAGGTCAGAGTTAATCATAAGCGTACGGGACTCTTCAAATTTGGGGGGCAGAAAATTTTGCCCGAATCTCAAAAAGTTGCCCAAAGTCAAGGGCGTGGATCCATCTCCAAAGACGGGGGGATTTTCACCATATGTGAACCGCCGTCCTGGGGAGGGGTCTAAGGGGACACCCCCTCCCCTTTGGAAATTTTCTGCTCATGTAAGTTGGGCTAGATGCAAAATGGTGCTACATTTATTGCTAAATTTGAGTTGGATAAATTTCCAAGAATTTCTACTCCTTTAGGAAATCTTTTCATCTTGATTGTTTAAGTGAACCTTTTACTCAGTTCTTGGTGTAAATAAGAACCATATTGCGTGAAGTAAGTGAACAATAAATTGTTAGACTACATATACCATTAGCAAGCTTACTCATATCTTATGAAATTTGGATATCGAAGTGATTAGGACTGTGCATGTCAGAGCTGTTACGAAAGTCTGATACTCAGGTGATACTGGCAAATAACTACATGCGCGCCAAGCGGGCGAAAAATTTTTCACTTTTTTCGGGAATTCGATCAAAAACTCAGGAACTCAGTAGAAAATTTGGGCAAACTTTTCACTTTTTCTTCATCTTTGCCGAAATTTCACCTATTCTGTGCCTGAATTTTAGTCATTTCTTTGCCCGAATTTTCGACCTCAGAAAATTTTGGGGGGCCAGTCTATCCCCCTGCCCCCCCCCCGTCTCGTACGGCTATGGAGTTAACGCCATTAAGAGAAGTAAATTGTTCTCTGTTAGAAAGGTAACTTTTGATCCAGCTAAAAAAGACACTACTCTGAAACCATACTAAGATAATTTAGTGAGGAGGATGTCATGGTCAATTGTAACAAAGGCTTTGGACAAATCAAGAAAAATTCCAATGGAAGTCTGTTTCTTAGCCGCAGCTTTGTTTAAGTTGTCCAGGGTATCTACGAGAGCAAGTTCTGTTGAACGACCAGGACGAAAGCCGAACTGGCAGGTTGAAAGTATATTATGCTTATTAAGGAATGAATAGATTCTATTGTACATGACTCTTTCTAACTGTCTAAGATCTTTGACAAACAGGGGAGGACTGAAATAGGACGGTAATTTACAAGCTTATGTTTGTCACCTTTTTTGAAGACAGGAATTACTTAAGCTACTTTCAATTTGTCAGGAAAAAACGCCCTGAGACGGAGACATATCAAAATATATAGGTAAGAAGCTCAGCTATATTGTGAAGTACCCCACGAACAATATCTAGTCTCAAACCATTGTAACCTGCAGCTTTCCTGAGGTTTAAGCACTCATGTGCGACCTTTAAGAATTCATTAACGTCAACCGGTGAGAGGTAAGCAGATTCTACGTTTGGGTGAGGGTGACACGTCACAGAGAGTTGGGAACACTAACTTTACGGGGTTCAGTGAGGTGTGACGATGTTAACGTCCACTGAAACCTATACCTGCAGTGTTCCCAAGTCTCTGTGACACCGTTGTGGTGATGTAAGTGAAAAGACCAAATGCCAATACGAAACCTTGCGACAGGGTTACACTGACTACCAAGAAACGGCGCGTAAGACAAACGTTGCGTCGTTGTTTTTGCCCCTGTTACTGGTGGAGAATAGGGTTACCCTAACTAGTTGCTTGGTTGCCGTACAGAGATCTATGTGGGTGGCTTCAGTTTAGATGGCCGAACGTCATTCTCCCTTTTATTAACTTCTATGATTTCGGCCGACTGTTTATTCTCTAGGCTTTAATGAGGTACACACTACGACGGTAGCATAGAGGGTGCGGACCAATGAGGGTTAGGATTATGGTTAGGGTTAGGGTTTTAGCCAATCAGAGTGAGGCCTCATGCATTATGCTTGTCTCAAAGCGTTCAAATGCTCGCATATGAAAGCGTACAAATTTTCCTAACTTACTGTACCACCGTCACCCTCTATAGTATTGTTCAAAAGCTTACAGACGTATGGCATATACCTATATTCAGCTTCTTTCAGCACAATATGGTCCGGCGGAGCCAGCAGTTCTGACATAGGACACCAGGGCCAAAGGTGGTACCAGACGGGGGAGGGGGACGTACAGCAAAATGTTGGAAAAAACTTTCTCTCCCCCTCCGTTAGTTGACTTTTCAAGTTTCGTTGAGGGGACTTAATGGGAACGATAGAGTATGTTATACCCGAAGGCGACCAGTAGCTCCCAACGGTTTACTTCATTCTGCTTTCAAGGAGAGCGGATTCATCGGTAAAAAAGCCCTGACCGTTTCGAATTTTCTTCAATAAAAACTTTAAATTTCAATTTTCTTTAATAAACAACCTAAAGTCTAAAACTCCACTAAGTATCCAACACTTCAACTTCGTTCAATAAAAACCCAGAATTTTTTTAAGTACGTCGTCTTACAAATGTTTGGATTCCAGAGAATCTGTGGTGTTCACTGGTTTATTTCCACCTCGATTTTTGTCAGTTGATTTCATTGAATCAATCATTATTTCAAAAAAGTGGGACAAAAACGATATGACATTCCCATCACTTCCAGAAATGGGGTACATGTCTCCCCTTCCTCCAGCTGTTGACGTTCGTGACTTTGAAGAAAAATGTGTAATGGTCTGCAAAAGGAGAGCCTTCGTGACGCCGGCCTCTTGGTGTTGTTTTGACTCAAACAAACAAATTATTATAACTGTACTACTTACAGCTTCAATATGCATATATATATATATATATGTCACATACATTCTACGGAATTATATAATTATTGTACCCATACAAAAGCAATACCCTTTCTGTAAGACTAGTAAAAACATCGAGTCACTTCTAATTGGCAATTACAGGCTATATTAAATATTGTACTACCGGCAACTGTTACAGATTGCAGTGTATGAGATATAGGTCACCTGCATAATTAAATTCATTTACGTTTTTAAACGATTAATTTATCACATTGAATGTAGCACGAAATTGAAATATCAACGTCAGAGTTTAAAATTCCCACTGATTGCTGTGTCTTTGAAGACATGCTGCTTCAACGGATAGTTTCATATTTAGTTTACAACTATGGCGAGAGCATAATTGCACGACAACGCAATAATTATATGAAGTTATAAAATAATCTTTACCATTCTATAAATGCAATGAACACGTAAATGAAATCAGTGTCCAGTTGGGAAGCCACTTTCGTACAAAATAAATCGCAGTCCTATGGCAAACTTAAGAATGTATTCCACTCACCAAAAGAATATCGACTTGGGTTAAAAGCCAGCAAAGCTAAAGCATACTCCATAGTTGCCTTGATATGTTCTTTTTTCCCTTAGTTACTGATCTTTACAATTTACGAGCTTCAAAGTTTTCTCAATGCTTCTCAGGCTGACAATAAACTTACTGACTTATAATAAATGTGGCAACAAACTACTGGTTGAACAGTGTGCAGGGTTTGTCGATATAGGGGCGGGGCTTAGCTCCAGACTTACTTTTGAACACCAGTTTAATCTATCTTTTCATACCACCCACAAGTATAGCTTTCATTATTTCTCACGACATAAATACCCTATTAAATATCAGGTGTAAACTAAATTACAAAATTGAACAATCAACGGATCAGAATTCCATGCCACTATACCCAAAAGAGAAACAACACCTCATCAGCTTAATGGTGAATTTCAGTCAGATTTACTAAATTTGCCTGTGAGCATTACATGCAAATTTTCGTAGTACTGATTGTTACTTGTGCTGCATATTGTGGAACCCTGACAGAATTTTTCATAGTTTAACTAAAACTTAATTTGGGATTCCTTTTGCATAACAGAGCGTCTAGTGAAGTACAATACAGCAGTAACCTTTAAACGCACTTGCCATTTATTATTCAAATTACTTATCTTAGCATGTGCGTATCCACGAGACGTTGGGTAGCCCCCCCCCCCTCACCGAAAAAAGAAAAGACAGGATAAAGGGAAAAGGGAGAGTAAAATATACATGAAAAGAAAAGAAAAAGGGTGAAAAATGGTTTTTAAATGTTTAGATCGTTAGCATTTAATTAACAACTATGCATTTCAGTGGTTCCCAACCTTTTTTCAGCTCAACGCCCCGTTTCGCCGAATTGGACTGGACATAGCCCCCACCCCACCCGGTCTAAAACATAGCATTGCTATGCATGAAACCATGGAAACAAAAACACATGTTTAAGTGTGGAGTGCCCCCTCTTTCCCCAAGATCCTCTAATTGTGATCTCCGGACAATGTTCCATTGGGGGACCAAGGAGCAAAAACTCCGGAAGCTCTCAGATATTTAAGAAATTTTCAAATCAAGAATAAAGCACTTCAAGTCAAATCCGATTACCTAATAACCTTAACTGCGCACAACCAAAATCCACATTAGACCAGTTTGTATTGAAAACAGTGACTAATGGAAGTTCTCTTTGGTGCTAAAAGGGGATTGCATGTGAGTGGGCGGAAGAAGGATGGTATTTACTCGCATGACGCATTGAAAGACTTCTGCCACCGTGCACCAGGGCCGTACTGCTGACCGAAATCCCACAGGGAGCAGTTCATGACAGCATCCAGTGGCGTACCTATGGTAGTTTGTACGTAGGCGAATCCTTTCTTTGGTTTTTTCACCAACTGCCGCCCTGAGAGAGGGGTGTTATAGAAAATGGGTCTAACGGGAAAAAATGACATTTTGTAAGGTCTCTTTACTGGTATGAAATTAAAGGTTTTCATATGGCTGTAGGAGAAGGAATAATAAAATTCTTCAAGTAATGTGCTTCATCTGTGTTGCGTTTATCATGCACGAGGAAGGGGATTTGTTCATTTGTGCGAGTTACCCGCCTAAGAACCTGTTTCCAACAGGGATCCGGGGACCTCCGCGGGAAAGTTTTGGACAAGCTAAACCTGTATAAGCGATTTTCCAGGTTCTGAGGGCCTTGAAAACATAATCAGAAGGATGGAATTTTTAGTATTTTTTCAAGTAAGCTATTTTTCAGTTAGGGTTTGGGAATCTCGGGGGAAGCTGCCTTCCTTGCTTACCAACAGGTCACTGCCCTGGCCACTCAAGCTGCCCTTTAGGTCGTTGTATTGAGAAAGACGAAATAAGCGCACCGAAAACTTGCATGTTTGAAAACATTTGAAAGTTTTCCTTTACAGTACATTGTTATAAAGTTAATTGTTACAAAGTTACTTAAAGTGTTACAGTTATATACAAGTGTCTGTTCTGTCAGTATGTGATGGCTATCGACAGCAAAGAAAAGACTACAATTTCGGGGGGGGGGGAGTGAGGGGATAATTTTAGCCATGCCCAGTTCGCTTACAGTTTTCATTGGCACAGGTGGGAATATGAGGGTCCACGCTAGGAAACGTTTAATATTGAACACTATTAGATGCGATTGCCTGGCATCTGGCATTAAAATAATTCACAAACTAGTATCGCACCCGAGGAGGGATTGTTGGACCCACGCGACTTGCTGATTTCATTTTGGATCTTACTGCTGCCAGTTTAACTTACAAATAAAACCTGGAATCTATCTCAGACTGAGTGTTAAAGCTTATTTCAAATGGGAAAACCATAAACTGAAATAAGTGGCAAAGCCATTCTTACTGTGACCCGATTGAGGATTTAAGGCAGAAGTCTAAGATTTGAGACAGAGGAGGAGCTACCATAGGGTAAAGTGGTGACTGCCCCTTCCCTGACGGATTCATATCGACTGCCAGCGCCCTTTTCGGGATTTTACTGTACCGGTACCATTACCTGAGCGCTATTACTGACATCGTTTTCAATTAACGTATTGTAATCGTGATACGTTGTGGACCTGAATAAATCCAATGCTCAAACGGTGGTCATTATCTGCCCTTTAAACTACGGAGAACTGAACGTTGAGTGTCCGTGTCCCCAAGAAGGAGATAGATTTAGCCCAAAATTGTCGACAAGCTACATGCCAATGCAAAGTGGGGCTTCTCTCGAGTAATATTTCTCAAATCTGGATAGGCGGAAACCAGCTGCAGCCAAAATTGACCCCAAAAAATTTCAAAGAAGAGGAAAAACTATTCCAGTTGTTACGAAAAGCGTCCTTATAGATACATGTTATCACAAGCAATAAAATTGTCCGTTGTAGACCCCATATTAGCTTCATGAATATTCTGTAAGATGATTTTCCTAAAACATTCGAGAAGAAAAATAATGTATAAAATCCGTATCCGGTCAGGAATGGCTCAAGAGCACTGGACTCTTATCTGAAGAGCAGCTTCATCTTTTTGCTTTTTTGGACGTTTTAAAATTAAGCCATATGATCATAATTACTTGATCGCCTTTACAACGAAAATGTTACTGTGATGACCTGACACTGTATGATAATTAAAATGACACAAAATTCCTCTTTTTATACTTATCGTGATTTCGAGGTGCTAGCAAATGACATATAACAATATTTTTTTTAAATCTTTCTTACGTAGATACCTTAGAGAGCCTAGGCCTTCCCTCTTGGCGAAGTGGCTTCGTAAAGGGGGAAGGGACATGGGGTACGCACCCTTTTTAAAGTTTGCTGCCTACTGCCCCAACCCGCATCAGGGTTGCAGACTAGAGGGCGCTAGCCACCCTTTTTCTCAATTATTGCTGAAGATAAGGCAGGAAATATATTTGCTATAATTATAATTTTAGGCGATGTTCTAATATGAGGGCTTTACTTCAGTGGCATACCTGGAATCCAGTTGTCATTCATAATCCTCTAGCTGTGCTGTGAAAAAATCGCACTGTGGGCAGGGTTGTTGTTAGTGAAAAGTCGTAGCCTACATGTTTAGTACCCAAGCCTTGCAATAGGTAAACCGGAACTAAGGGATACTTTTGAAAAGCAATGTACATAGTTTATCTGAATTTAATGAATAACGTACAATTTTAAAACTCTGAGTCTGGTTGTACAATTGATGCAAAACATGAAATTAAAGGGAGAAGGCAGCCCCCCAAGTTTATTTTCAAAAATTTGCTAAATCTTACAAATCTCCTCTTATTTCTCTCACAAGTATTTTCATGATGTTCCTGTGTAAACTTATTGAATATTGAGGGAAAAACCAATGAGTTATTCTGCATAAATTTAGGAAATAAGTAAGAAAAATATTGTCACGTGATTGATAGGAACCATTCCTGAACTAGTGTACCGGGGTACACTACTTCAAATTACTTCAATATACTACTTAATCGGAAGCAAGTCTGTACAAACATTTTATACATTCTGTTAACGTTGTTTTAACTTTCATCTTTTGATGGATCAGCAAGAGTGTGGTGTGATCTCGTTTCCCCCAAATTTCATTAAATCTACCTTATAACAGCTGTTCCTTTACATAACACTTGACGTCACCTAAACACATATAACCATTTCCTAATGCCTAATGCAAACTCATAGCATATGGCAGGGACAACATGGATGACAACATGTCTGAAAGAAGAGTTAAATGAATATATCACATATGATATTAGCCTTTCTGACGCATTTTGATGTTACCTTATACAATGTAGGCCCACCATACGACGAACGTTATTCAATATATGCAAAATATGCCCTATAAATTGCAAAAAGAGTCCGCTTTAAAATACGGTAACAAGTTGCTTCCTACACAAATACAGTCTGAATGCTATAGTGCTCCACGCATTACAACCTGTAAGCGGACACGTCATTATTAGCGAGTGAAAGGAGCTTTTATGTGCACGTGGGATACAAGGGCGCAGAAAGCAGGGGATGGGGATAAAGCCCCCTCCCCCAGTCAAAAATGTGGTGGGCAGAAGTATGCTTCCACGCTCCCTCAATTCAATGACAAAAACCCCTTATTTGCTTCCTCTGTAAAGAATGTCAAAATATGCAGTAATTTTCCTTAGATTTTGCTCAAATATCATGGCACCAAATTGCATCTAAGGACCCTCAAATATTAAAAAAAATATTCTAAAGGCGAGGGGACCCTCCCCTAGCAACTCCACCGAAGTAATGTTTAGCCCTCCATCCCAAGAACAGCTTTCGACGTCTGTGGTGAGATATGCCGTTTTAACATTCATCTCAAGGTCCCCATGTTCTCTATGTATTTATGATTTATATTTATGATCGATAATTTCTGCATATATCCATGCACAATCACAAAAAAATCCATTGATGGTACCATGTCAACTTTTCTTACCTAGGAATAATCACTTAGTAAGCTATTACCCTCATTAACCTATAGAGTTTCTGCCAGTGAAGTTGGAAATTAACATGAGGATTAACATGGGCGGCGATCCCGGTTGACAGGGGGGACATGTCCTTCCAATATTTGAGAAATCGCACATTGACTTTGATTTTTCACGCAGTAAATTACTTGAAAATGTGGTCATGCCCCCCCCCCCACAATATTGGGAACAAATCGCCACTCATTTGAGGGTATTCTTTGTACAAATGTTTTAAGAGAAACTTATCTTCCATCTTTAAAAATACCACACATTCATGGACAAACTGCAGGACAGAAAAAAAATAGTCTTCGGGCTCCATTTGACCGTAAAAATACGAAAGCTAGGATAGCAAGTCGATCATTTGTGTCCCTTGCGGAATGTGTAATGCTGGCGTACACCATTCATGTGAACACAATTCACATAGACATTATTGATACCTCTATAGGAAAACGGGTCAGGAGTTGGGGCTGCGGCCCCCTACCTCCCCGAGTTCTATAAAGAAAAAACTAATCGTCGGACAAATTTGGGGGAAATGTCGGTCAATATAGTTATGTATATAGTTAATATGGTTAAAAAAAGATTTCTTGAGCGAAAATGGCTCAACCGCCTTAAAAAATGGGAGCCTACGCCCATTGATACCTCCTAACAAAAATCAATGCAGAACAGAAGGCGGTACGTTTCTACATTTACTGTTTGAGTGCACAACCGGAAACAGACCCTGTGTAGACGTCATGTTAGAGGATAAATAATGACTTTGGTACACTTACTGTATAGCTACGCACGACGTAGCCTTCGCACATCAACGTGGACTCAGGTGCGTATCCGACAAAATTAGCCGTTTACATTTGTCTGGTGTATTATGTAATGCTACGCGCTACCTCAGCCTAGGGAGCACTTTCTCTTCTATGACATCATGTGCATAAGGATTTGCACAGAGGATCATTAGATTGTTAGGATGCTTAGGGAGACTTGTTCTTTCCCTCTTCTGCTCTTCCCACACTTTTGAGTGACACCGTTAAACAATATTGAGAACATATCATGAGCATACCGTGCCTCAATTCAGACCTATATTTTGGTAGACAAGGTGTCTTATCACCATAGACTGAAAATAAACAAACGTTCCTCACCCCACCCAGTCCCATCTCATAGTAGTTTTATTGATCATGGGGGATTCTATAAAACTTCATAGGTATATAATTATAAGCTTTAACTTAGGATAGTACTGTCAATATTCCCAACTGAAAACGACGGTGTGCATTCTAGACTTGTGTTCTTCGCTTTTGTTCTTGTTTTGGATGTAACAGTAACAAATCATATGTCGATAGTAGCAATAATTAAACTATTTCGTTCTCGTGTTTACTCGTATTTATATGGAAGTAAAACAATTAATTTTTCGGAATTTAATGCTGGCAGGGGCATATAACTTATTCCGCTTGAAGAGCGTAATTAAATCAGGATCATAAATAATTGCTGGCATACTCTTGGCAGTGGCCCTATATTATTGAAAAAAGAAAAACAGCATTGAAATAGAGCTAAATTGAATTTGAGCACTGCATTCCAAACCGAATTCCATGAAAGTCTGTTGAGGAGGTACTCTAATTATTGAATTTTATTATTTTCCATCCTTTTTTTATGACGTTTTCGATATAATTGATGCAAACTTTGGAAGGGGTATAACAAAATGGTGCCAGATGAAAGGGGCATGACGGACGATTATTTTAGCTGCTCTTACACAACTTTATTCAGTTTTGATCACTGCACAGATCGTCAATTTTTGCATTATTTAGGAGGAGTACAACCGTCAGATTGCACTAAGAGCACGAAAAAAAAAAATGAATTGTCACTTCCCATGCCTAGTGAGCCGTAGATGAATTTGCATAAAAGTTTCTTGAGTGTATCCATATACCGATTTATACTAAGTCTTCAGTACAGCTCTTTAAAGCTATGAAAGTTGACCAATGCTCAACTCTAAGCTATATGTCCGTGATTGACCGGAGGAGCAGGGAATGACCATATAACCATATTATGGTTCTAATAGCTTTAAAATGCGTGATGATTTAGAAGTATAAATTGGCTCTATGAACGTCTCAGTGACTAAGCGGCAAGGTGGTAGTAGATGGATTTTCAGATCAAGTGGGACAACCATTACAGTCGTCCACTAAATATTGAGATGGACGAATAATAGTCCCTCTTCTTCAACCAAATTAACCAGGCTTCACGTGTCTTATTGTAAATATGAGAAAAAATTACGACGATTAGAAAAACTTAACTGTATTGGAGAAACAAAGGTATCCAAACCCCAAACAATATACGGGGCAGGAAATCATTGCTGCCCCTTTGTATAATATATACTGTAATTGTTTTCTGTTCGAATCTTTTGGTATTATCATTAAACATGTTCGTGGATGAAAGTACCCACAAAGCGCTCTTGAAAATAAATTTCTATACACCACTGCGTCATTTCATAATAAATAGTCACCCAAATATCAGAAAATATTACAGTTCTGGAATATTAACAGTTGTTCCGTTCCCATAAACCAAATTTTTGAAGGGTGCTATCGTGTTAACGCTAATAAATATCAGCAATATAACGGTAGCTGACGAACTATTGGGGGCCAAAGGGGTCCATCCTCCAACCAAATAATTGGTGAGGATCATGTACCCACCCCTCTATGATCGCCATCCTTTCCCTCATTCAGTGCATTAATGCGATGGTCCTGTATTTATAGTATTGGTCTGTTTGTGTCTGAGAAACAGTGAGCGCTATTTCATGACCACTTGAGTCCAGCATTACAGGAAAAATGCAGTCACCCCAATCAGAGTTAGTATGCCCAGTCACTCTAGTTCATGAATGGCCTATTTTGATCATGTGACAATATTTTTGTTAGTGAAAAGTGAAATTCAAAGAGAATGTTTCCTTGCTTTACCTATTATTTGTGTTAGTTACGTTCAAAACGTCTTCGGAGGTGCTTGTAATGCAATAGGATGAAATTTGCAAGAGTTTGCTGATTTTCCAAAGCAAACCTTGGGGCGACTGCCTATTGCCTTTAAGGTCGTTGACGAAATATTGGAGAGGTAAAAAATAGTATTCCGCCCTCACCCAAAGAACAATTTACATCCTATATACCCCTAAATATTAACAAAATATTTCTGCGGTTAACCTACTACTGTGGGTGAACCAAATTTAGGCCTATTCCATCCCATGACGGAAAGTCCTCCTACCCTCTTGATCAGCTTTCTTGGCTATAATTTGTGTGTATACGAATGCCTTGGTTATCGTCACTCATGTACGAACACTGTAAAAATTTCTGTAGATTTACAGAACAAAAATAAAGAAATACATAAAGAAAACGGAAAAAGTTCTGTCAATTTGTTTCCAAACATTGACAGCATTATTTCCGTTTCCTCTTTGTACTTCTTCATTTTTTGTTCTTTAATTCTACAACAGTCTGGAGACATTTTATACACACGGGCGGCGATCCTGGGGGGATGGGGATATATCACCCCCATGAAATTAGATGGGGGGAAACTGTACACTATACACCCTACCCCATGAAATCAACCCGGCAAATCCGGAAATCAGAAAACTTCACCTTTTTCTAGAATTTTTACAATAGGCCTATTTATTTTTTTAGGAAATATTTCTCACAGTTGTCAGTGTCACCTTGCAAATCCTGGAAAAGGCCCATTTCCAGTATTCTGGGGTATTTTTGGCCAAACTTTTCTACGCTTCGCGCCAGCTTACGGTGGCGCTCCGCTTAGATAGTGCCACTGACTATTTTCGAATATCAGAAAACTTTACCTTTTTCTAGACTTATTACAATAGGTCTTTTTTATTTAATACTTCTGACAGGTGTCCTAGTATCACGTTGCAAAGCCTGAAAACGGCCATTTCCAGTGATCTGGGGGTATTTTGGCCAAAATTTTCTACGCTCCGCGCCAACTGATCGTGGCGCTCCGCTTAGATAGTAACACTGACTATGTCGGAAATCAGAACACTTAACCTTTTTCTGGACTTTTTACAATGTGCCTATCTTTTTAAGGAAATACTTGTTGTCATAGTGTCACGTTGCAAAGCTTGGAAAGGGTTATTCCGGTGATCTGGGGTTATTTTGGGCCAAAATTTTCTTTGTACGCTCTGCGCCAGCCGATGGTGGCCCTCTGCTTAGATAGTGTCACTGACTATATCCCCACCCCCACCCCACTTTCAAAGACGGATCGGCGCCCATGTTTATACAGTGAACGGAGTGCTTCGGAACTTACAACATTTGCTATTGCCACTGAGCAGTAAAACCACGGGCGGCGCTCCTGGGGGATGGGGGATATATCACCCTCATGAAATTGGATGGGGGTTACTGTACACTATACCCCCCCCCCATGAAATCAACCCGGCAGATCCGGAAATCAGAAATCTTTACCTTTTTCTAGACTCTTTACAATAGGCCTATTTATTTTTTTAGGAATTACTTCTGACAGTTGTCATAGTATCATGATGCAAAACCTGGAAAGGCCCATTTTCAGTGGTGTTGGGGTATTTTTGGCATAATTTTCTATGTTCCGCGCCAACTGATCATGGCGTTCCGCTTAGATAGTGCCACTATTTCCGAATATCAGAACACTTTACCTTTTTCTGGACTTTTTACAACAGGCCTTTTTTAGGAAATACTTCTGACAGTTGTCCTAGTATGCCTATCACGTTGCAAAGCCTGAAAAGGGCCATTTCCAGTGATCGGGGGGGTTGGGGGTATTTTGGCCAAAATTTTCTACGCTCCGCGCCAACTGATCGTGGCACTCCGCTTAGATAGTACCACTGACTACATCCGGAAATCAGAACACTTAACCTTTTTCTAGACTTTTTTTACAACATGCCTATTTTTTAGGAAATACGGTACTTGTTTTCATAGTGTCACGTTGCAAAGCCTGGAAAGGGCCATTTCCGGTGATCTGGGGGTATTTTGACCAAAATTTTCTTTGTGGGCTCCGCGCCAACCGATGGTGGCGCTCCGCTTAGATAGTGTCACTGACAAAATACCCCCTCCCGCCCACTTTCAAAGACGGATCGCCTCCCCTGGGTAAAACCCGTTTTATATTTACACAATTTGCACCATATTCACACACACCGCCCACCCACACACACAACTTTCGGCAAAGATTAAAGATTTTGGCAAGTTATTACAAGTAATCTTAAAGTCGAGCCACAAGTCACGTCGAGTCAGCGACAATTCAGGTCGAGTTCACGCCCAAGTCAGAACTTAATTGTGATCGAATCGAGTCGAGTCAGAACCTCAGTTGTGTCATGTAAAATTGTTAGCAATTCAATTCGAATCAACAAGTAATGATGGTCAAGTCAGTTTCAACAGTTCAAGCCATCAGTGATCTAGTGAATACTCTTCAGACTATAGGTCATGCAGTCGAAATTGCTTAAAATTCGACTTGGGCCCATCTCGACCATGCGGGAGGAGGGCTGAAAATTTCACATGATGTGAACTTGGTGTAGCAATGTATAAAAATTCGAGCAATCCCGCCTTCAAGTGTTGTCTATTATCAAGAACGGTTTCGTTTGGTAACGCTTACGTTAATTGACAACTACTTCAGCAAGCCAAGTGACTTACGACTGACTTCGTGCAAACTGGCAAAGGGTCCTACTAAAATAAGACCGGTATATGTTATGTTGATAAGTTAGAGAGGTCCTTATTCTAATCATTCTGGTGAAATTGCATTGAAATCGTATCTGTGATTCTCAAGATCCTCGAGTAAAGACCGAACAACTTGCAAAGCGAGATTATTTTGATAAGACGAGGGGGAGGTATGAATTATTCATATTATCTGAATCTTTTGTCATTAATATTCAAATTAAAACTTACCTGAGGTACTGCAGGAAGCCGTCTCCGGAATATACTTGATAAGGACAAAAATAAGTATAATAACTATTACCCTAGGAGAGGCTAGGCTTTTGACCTTAAAAGCCTGTGGATGATGTCAATAGTCACACCTACCTAACATGTTATACGCAAAAGCATTAAAACGTAAAACAATAGTCGAAATTCCCATTAAAATCTATCAAATATTGACCATTTTACATGACAATGGCTACTGTGTCACTCCTAGCATGAATAAATACAAGCTTCATATTCAAAATTGTGACGTAGAAAGGGGGACCTATGAAATATCGGTTATGTTATCTCTTGTTGTTTAACGTTTATTCCAAGGACGTTTATTTTAACTCCAAAAGGCTTTTACTTCACAGTGTTGGACATGGTGTCTGTTTTATGGCAGACAAATATGCAATACCGACTTTACCTTTATCTTTCCGACATCCTGTATTCCGTCAAAAGACAATGGCTTCTCGAATAGTGCACAAATAACTGACACAGAACCCTTAATTTTTGATTACTTTGCCAACAATACACACAAAGTTATATCCATCCAAACAATAGTTTCCCGATACATTCAACTCTGGGAGCGGTTAGTCTTGCTCAAGAACGCAGTATTATATATAGTTGTACACTACCACGTTCATTTGGGAACTACGGAGAAGACGCCCTCTACTGTCCTCAAATTTCTGTTTGATACTACGGGTGCGTTTTAGTCAACCGTTACTGTTAGTATTTGATTGACAGGTCCATTGTGACGTCACCCGAATGACGCAATCGCCATGGTTATTATGACAGAACTAACAGCCCCAATTTGTTGTCAGCTCTGTTAGAACTAGGCCACCCTACTAACAGTTGACTAAAACGCACCCAGTATTTTGTTCATTACTCACGTAGGGTGCGTTTTAGTCTGATTTCGTAAACACTTCTGTATTAACCAATTTATTACAAGTGGATCTCAATTGGGTATAGAAAACAGCTGCACACTGCTACCAGGGAGCTGACACTAGACCTCCCTGCTGCTACGACTTTACTCAACCATGGAGCTGCCTCAACTCCATCACTACCCGAGACTACATTATGAATACCAGACAGTTTCGTATTTCCGATGTGATCTAGGGGTAGCGCCAGAATTTGCCCAACAAGGGCGGCAGCAGCCGGAAGCCCCGACAGCCCCGATGCCGTCAACGGGTTGGTGAAGGGGGATTTGAATAAAACATGTGTACTATAGCATGTCATTACGGGGTATAAATTGCATAGAATTTTTAAATTCTTGAAGAAAATATAGTTCAAAAATGTTTTTCCCGAAATCTAAACGGTGAAATTGCAAAGCGCGCGAATTTTATTTTGTAAACCTACACTAAACGGAACCTGTACTTATTTAAAGCTTATATAGGTCAATTGTCCGGGCAGTTGGGACCTGTCGAGCATAACTTACATTGTACTTCCCTCCTCCAGTCTGTCTGAACCTTACCGCACGACAGACACAAGAGAACATTAACTAGGTTTAGCGAAATGCAATGAAATTCCCGACATTTACATAAATCCACGTACTCTATTTATTAAGTTACTTGAAAAGGTGGAAAAGAGTTGTTCTCTATTTAGCTATAGGTAGCAGAGCTGAGGAAGAGTGAGCAAAGCGTACCAAAAATGTTGGGTTTTATCGCAGAAATGACCCTTTTGAAAGACAAAATAAGTAAACCGACCATGGGTGGCGACAGAATTTTCCTCACAGGGGGCCAGGCCATACCGGTGACCCTAAGTTCCGTCAGCCCCTATATCGATGGGGTGGTGAGAAGCGGATATGAAAGGGCCTAATCATCCCATGCTATTGCAGCCATATTTTGCATAAAATCACTTAATACTTCAAGAGACGAGTTGCGCACTGATAGTGTTCATTTGAGTCTGAATTATAAAATTGAAAAGCCCGCCAAAATTTTTAGTAGGCTTACACCAAAAACATGTTATCATTAAGAACAGAAAGAAAAAAACTGTAGGGGTTGTAGACCGTATCGGGGATAACTTGTATAGAAAATTACCTGGACTACCTGATGAAATAGCCAAACTTTGCTCCGTGAGTCACTCACTAACTGGCCGTAGCGTTTTACACACAAGAGAACAGCAAACAGGTTTTGCAATATGCGATGGAATAAACGAGGATTCTACATACACTGTGTACTCTACCTGCATGCTACTTGGTAAGGTGGACAGAACCTTTACTATCTAGCTATATGGAATGAAACTATTGAAGAAACTGAACATTTTTGGTTCTTTTTGGAGAAATTGTGCTCTTGACAGCAAAACACGGTTAAAACGTCGGGGCGATATAGTCGTCGTTGGGGACTGCATAGCCTACTTTATCGCATCGACCAAGACACACCGACCGCGGGCAGCCTTCCCCGACGGGGGCCATGGTCCCTTGCCCCCCACCTGGTGCCACCCCTGATGTAATCACGACGAAGATTGACGGATCGATCTGGACAGACAGTCGGGTTGAGACCAAATTTGGCACACACTTAACTTAAGAGGCTCATCTGCCAGTCGACTGGTTTTCACTGCTGCGTCGCAGTCGGATCGGTGCAGTCTTAGCCTTGGTCAAGACGTTGGTAAAATTTTCTCTCCTAACCCTAGAGCATATCCTGCTCTATGATGCGTCTTACACACAGCTTTTAACAAATAAGGGCACTTGTCAACAAAACTGTATACGTACTCGAATTTGAAGACAAATAGAGGGCGTCTCCACAATAGTTCCCAACTGCCCAATGAACGTTGTGTACTGTGTACAGCGAATTTACTTCGGTCTTAAGCAAGAGTAGTAGAGTGTGCGCTCAGCCTGATATTCCACTTATTCAAATCGTGTGTTCGGAGCGTGTCTGTTTTTGTTGTAATACTGTAAAACTCTTGGAAGTGAGTATACTGCACTTTCTATTGCGATGGTTGCGACTGACTTTCATTTTCCGACTTCTGACTACTTATGTAGATGCAGTGCCTAAAATGGTTACTTAATGCCTTTCAAATGATGTAGGCTTCGGAGGGGGGGGGGGGGTTTACGCGCAACTTTCATATGCGCTAATTGTCCCATTTTTGGTTCAAAAATTAGTAAACGGGGCTTTAGATTATTGCAAAACCCCGCTCAACTTTCGCGATTTCCCATCTAAGCTCCCAACCCTCAAATCTGCAGCATCACACAGAAATCGAATGGCCGTGCTTTTCTGAAATAGAAGGACAACATGCAATTTTTTGGTCTGTTTAGTGCCAGTTCAGTGCTATTTGTAGGTAAGCATTTGCAGCGCAGTGAATGCAGACATAATTAAACTGTCTGCGGATATTTTTCCGGGAGCTTGGGTCCCTTTCATCTCATACCCTTGTTGTCCTGGCATAGTCTCCCATAGACAGAGCTGGTGTAACTATTGCAAAAATCCAGAGAAACTTTATGGCCGTCCCTCACCCCTCCCCACCATCAATCCCGCAGAATCTTGACAAAATCGACCGGCGGTTAGTCCGAATTTTGCTATTTTGACAAAAGACATATATTTTTTACGGTCTGTTTAGTTCTTATTCATGTTTCTTTCTGATTTGCACACTTGTGTAAATTCTCCAGAGCTAATTGCGGGTCCCCTAAAGAGGGATATTATTGAAATGTGCCCTAAGGCGGGCAACTGAGCCCATGACACACATAAACACAATCGAATGTTCCAATTATGGAAGTACTACCTTGGAGCTAATATAGTTTATTGCAAAGTAGACCATGCTGCTGGACCAAACAATTGAAAACGGGTACACAAAAGTCAAATCAGGGGCGGACTGGCCAACCGAGAAACCGAGAAATTTTCCGCGGGGCCCCATCCCTTTGGGGGCCCCTTTCGTCATATACCAAGAGTCTATACCGCATTTTTGGGGGCTGAATTAACTAAAAACCTTGGTGACCTATAGTTTGGGGAATGTGGAATCCACGCCCCCCCCCGAAAAGTGCGTTTTGGGCAAAAATACGTGCCCAAACCATGAAATCAATTACTCGTACACGGACAAAGCTATGGACACGCTTTTCTCGCCAGCTGATTCTGCTCGAGAAAAGCAATTGTTGACATTCTACACTTGCGCGCTCTTACCTAAAGGAGAACAGTTTAAGCTTGCAGAAACTGTTTTACCTGCTGTTACAGGATTTTGTACAGGTATGGACTCCGTGCATCTGCTTACACATTTCCTTCAGTCCTTTCAAAGTCTTTAAATATTTTGTAATCCTCTCATTCTCTCAGGTGAGTTGTGAAAAAAAAATTAAGCAAAATTCGGAGGAAAATCGGGAAGCATTTATGCGGATGAGTATCGAAAAAGATCTTCTTGAGGGCATTTCATTTGATGAAATCATTCCCAATTTAACTAAGAACTCAGTGTTTATTCACGTCTTTTATTGGTTTAAGAGAGTGAGCCTTTTCTATTAATGAAGGATCTGATGCCAGTAAGAAACATCATAGACCTCGGAAGGCTCAATTTATGTCAGCTGGGGATGGTGGCAACGTATAGTGACCAAAAATCTTTTTATGAAGACAAAAGGTGGATTTTAAGTTATTTGTAAACGTTTTAGTTATCAAAGTTAGTATACTATCAGGCCAGGGAGTTGCCATCAGTGTCGTCGGCACGGGGGAATGGGGGCACGGTCACCCAATCGATTTCCGAAAATTTTCCCGAAAACGAACCACAAAGGCGTTTAACATACCCGTATTGATTTCTGTAGGTAGTAGGGTGAGGTGTGTTTCTGACTGAACGATGAATAAATTTTGGTAATTTTTATCACAATTAGTTGCCCTCAGACTATCAAAATTCTCGCAAATCCCCAAAATTTTCCCGCGATTCGCACCTGCAGTCTCACCGTGTGACGGTGTTTAGTATCAATGTAGGTCTCAAGTATATTCTTATCATCCGTGAAGATTTTACAATTACGCTGATTGATCGTGTGCAAAGGAGTCATTATGGAGAGGTAGAGCATTGCAAGAATGAAAAGTAGTGGAAATCAGTGAAACACATATCTTATGAAAATTAAAAGCTTATACGAATTACTAGACAGAAGATTCGTCCTCTAATTAGCGGATGTATTTGTTATGACTTTGATGTTTGATGATGTGGATTTGATGCATGGACTCCGCAAGGACTCGTCCTCTAATCAGCGGATGTATTTTGTTAGGAATTTGATGTTTCTCAGTGCAAAGTCTGCCCACTACTTTTGTTATGGAAATGCTTTTACGCAACATTCAGCTGTTCAGGCGCACTTCGTGCGCATTTGTCATAATATACAAACTCCATATCTTATAGCCATTATTGGGGCAGTAATACAATATTCTGAACAAAGCACTTTAATGACAAAAGTGCATTTTCGACCTTTGCAAGGACTCCTCATCAGTAGGGAATCATTAGGGTAATGTAATATCATGAGTAGCATATACAGCCTATTTGACAAGAATTTCGCATTTAAGCTACCCGATACTTAGACAAGAATTTTTCAAGGGGCAGAGTGGGTACCCCTCCACTTAGTCAACACACCTTTCCTTTACAGTCACTCAAAAGTACGGTATTCCCTTAATTGTGAAAGCTTTCTATATGTTCAGTTAGAAAATTGGCAAAGATAGCACCATTTTGCGTCCAAGCCATCTTAAATGAACAAAAAATTTCTCAAAGGGGAGGGACATCCCCTCCCCTTCGACTCATCCCCAGAACATCCCCTGCAGAAATGATTCGCTCCGGGTGCAAGCTACCCACATGCGAATATGCCCATTTATACCGTCTTTTTGGGTGTATCTGAGGTGGGCTTAAATCACCTTTCATAGTGACCCCACCCCCTCATCACTAACCTCTGGCGGCGCCATGCACTGGGTGCCATTGTATGCTAATTACGATATTGGAAGTTTTAATCACGTGCGTCGGGGATCAAATTTTCCGGTACGAATGTCGTCCCCAGTCCACCCCTGAGTCGAATTGACCTTGCCAATATGGTTAAAGGGCATAAGCAGTCGCCTCAACAGCTAAGTCTCACATTTTTTCTTATTTCTCTTCCAAGTATGTTTCGTGATATTTCAGAACTTAAATATTGCATATTCAATATATACAAAGGAGTTACTAATCGTAAATAAATTAAGTGACAAATATATTGTCACATGATTATCAAGAGCCATTCATGAAATAGGGTAGACTACTACAATAATCCAAACTGGGGTAAGTGCATTTTCCCTTTAAATTGTGTTTTCCTCCCCTCCTTTTTTCCGTTCCGTTATGTTTAAAATTTCTATTTTGCAGTACTTTTTTAAGATTAACTAAGAGCGAGGGTTATGAGTTAAGCGTTCTTGGCCAGATATTTTGGAATGAAACCAAGAAAAAGTCAAGCATCCAGCCCCACCCACACTCATCAATCCTTAAGACGCACTCTGTTAGCACCT
>WURT03203497.1:0-27198 GCA_009936505.3 Holothuria glaberrima
CTGAAGCAGTAAAACAGGTTGGTGTCTGGACATGGAGGAGCTTTATACAATTACGGGAGGAGGTACAAGTTGCTTAGTTGCGAAAATTTGATCTCTCTGGGATAACGAGAATTGCCCTTTAAGTTGGTGGACTCCAAAATCTTCTAAGTAGGTCTCTCAAAGTTTCGGAATGAAGACGAAACGAAAGAAACTGGGGAACTTTTTGTACAAGTCAAAATACCTGGGGGTACAACTATACCAAAAAAGTCTTAAAAACCTACCATACCGTTCTCCGGAGAGCTTTGCCCATAGTTATTGTACTCTTGTGGATAGTTGTTTCATTATTGTGCAACAGATTGAGTGGCATTACTGTTTCAAAGTGCCGTGTAACCCTGACCATCATTCTTCCTCCCCACCTACGGTCACATGAATTATCAACTCGACCAGCCGTCATTTCGGTCGGTCTCAAAGAACTTGTTGGTTTTAAAATTGGTCTACAACCCCCAATATTCCTCTGGGTAATTGACCCGACAGTGACACGTTGTTGTACCCCAACTGGTACCTGTTAGAGGAGTAAGTAGGAAGAACTGAAAATTAACAGAAGTCGATTAGGTGTAGGAGTATATGGCAAGCTAAATGCTCAATAATTCGAAAAACATGGTTTATCGACCGATAAACTTGGATTTTCGGTCGATAATCCATGTTTTTCGCTGAAAAACCATGTTTTCCGGCCGATAATCCAAGATTATCGCCGAAAAACTTGGATTTTCGGTCGGAAAAACATGGTTTATCGGCGATAAACTTGGATTATCACTGATAAACCAGTTTTTTCAATTGAAAATCCATGTTTAACGGTGATAATCCAAGTTTATCACCGATAAACCATGTTTATCGGTCGATAAACTTAGATTATCACTGATAAACCATGTTTATCGGTCGAAAAACATGGAATTTCGACGATAAACAAGGTTTTTCGAGCAATAAGCATGTTTTACTGGCGACAATCCAAGTTTATCGGCGATAAACCATGCTTGTCGGTCGAGAATCCAAGTTTATCGGCGATAAACATGGTTTATCGGTGATAATCTAAGTTTACCGGCAATAATCTTGGATTATCGGCCGAAAAACATGGTTTTCAGCGAAAAACATGGATTATCGACCGAAAATCTAAGTTTTTCGGTCGATAAACCATGTTCATCGGTCGATAAACATGGTGTTTCGGTCGATAATCCATGTTTTTCGAATTATTGAGCATTTCGCTTGCCATAAGAGTATCTGTATAGTTACCGCAATGGAACGTGTATTGAACGCCAAAAAGCGAAGCTTTTTTCTGAAACCTATGTTCTCACGGGCGGGTTGCCCGCTTGGCGGACGTGTATTGCTCGTGCACTCTCAATACCAATAGAGTATGTAACTATGTATGTCAAAAAGAGGCACATTTTCGACACCTGCTATGGAGGTTAAGTGGCGGGAGGATGAGAATTAGCGGCGGTCCGCACAAGGAAGGTCCGATTTGCCCGACAGGGAGGGGGGGGGGTTCCTACTGAAGGTCGACAATCACAAAAGTGACGTGACGGGTTGCCCGCAGGATCTTGATGTACGCAAATAGTCTTGGACTTTTATCAGTTGAAGAACTGAATTGGAATATTCCGGTTTTTTACGAAAGTGGTTTTGGGGTTTAGCCAGTAGGTTTGATTTAAACTGAGGAAACTGAATATTTGGGAGTTTATTGACGCACAAATTTAAAAAATATGGAGTTTTGGTGATGAATCGACTTCTTTTGAAAGACTAACCTTGATAAAATGGTGGTGGTGGCTGTTGTAGCCGTGGAGTTATCGGTTACATGCGAACCGGTGCCGTGGCCGAGTGGATGAAGCGGCACGGTGACATTTGAAGCGATGAACAGGGGGTAACTCAAGGGGGGTTTGGGGGTGGTTCAAGATCTCTCAGACAACAAAAACATTGATACCGTCTTTAATGATTGGTCGACAGAGAAACTGCAAATCCTAAAAAAGTAAACTCTTTCACACTGCGTAGAGGCCTATAATGAAGCAGAGGTTTCAACTTTCAAGTAAAAGTTAAAAAGACTGTTTATTTATTTAGGTATATATTTTACAAAAATTGTTTTTTTATAGTGTTAATGGATCATGCATGCATATCATCATTGCCATGTATATATAAAGATTAAAGAAAAGATGAAGTATACCTAAGAATACTTGTTATACTATGTTATGAGGCTCTCGACTGTGAAATACATACAATGTACAGTTCTATTCTTGTGTGGCATGACTGCCGACATAGGCGTGCGAGGCGGGGGCAGGGGGGCAGAATTCCCCCAAAATTTCTAAAGCCGAAAATTTGGGCAGTAAACGACAAAATTTCGGGCACAGAATAGGTGAAATTCCGGCAGAGATAAAGTAAAAGTGAAAAGATTGCCCGAATTTTCTACTGAGTTTCCGAATTTTTTGATCGAATGCCCCCAAAAATGTGGAAAATTTTCGCGCGCTTTGCGCCCGTGTAGTGGGTTGGTGAACTATATTATGCACCTGAACTACAACGAAATTCGGGCAACTTTTTGAGATTCTCAAATTGGAAGAGTCCCGTACGCCTATGGCTGCCGACAAAGGAAAATATGAATCCACAGTATTCAGTGACAGGATCAGAGTTAATTTACCTTTCTTTTTACAACATGAATTCACAGGGCACTGACTGATTTCGCAGGACGAAAATATCTCCACCCTCCACCCCCAGTAAATCCTACTGAGTTACGTCCCTGGCGATGAAGCTTGGCAACCGGGAGGTTCGGGGTTCGGTAAGTAATGGTGGGTTTTTCATCCAAGAACAATCTACGGTTTGGCATCTGAACTGGCTTTTCAAAAGAAACCAAATTCGATCTAAATTGTTGAGTTGGTAGCCACCCGAGGTGAAATTGTAATTCACAAGCCACCGTAGGCTTCTCCCACCGTCATACCAAAGACTTTAAAAATGGAACCTTCTGCCGTTGTGCGTGATGCTCCGCATAAGCAATGGAGTAAGGGAAAACAAGCCAGTGAGCCACAACTGGAAAAAAGGCCGTGACCAGCTCGACTTGAACCAGTTGGTTGGAAACTGGGCCGTTAAACCTCATCTAACTAGCCCACCGACATTTGTGGTCGCTTAGCGTCTTAAAACAACTGCCCTTCAAGGCCTGAATTTATCGCACCCATCACTGCAGCACCTCAATTAAATTGGAAAATTCGCCGCGGGGGACACCCTTATCCGACGGGGAGCGTCCTTACTATTTCCTTACCTGGCTCCACCCTGAGGACCACTACGTGCACATGAGTTGCACGTGGATCCAAAATTTATATACTTATATGAGGTTTTTTACATAACATTCTGTGACCACTTCTCATTATTCCCTCTTTTGGAATTAAGCAAGCACCACTTCCTCACCATTAAATGAAACAGTGGCGCCGGCACGGGGGGAATGGGGCGCGTGCCCCCCCCAATCGAAAAATTCTGAAAATTTTAAAATGATCCCAAAAGGCGTTTAAGCTATAGATTTCTGTAGGGGTAGAGTGAGGTGTGTTTCGACCGAGTGATGGATCTATGGTAATTATTTTCTATCAAAATGTTTCTCAAATTATCAGAATTTTCGCAAATCTCTCGCATACTATCAAAATTTTCGCCCGCGTCAAACCTACCGCATTGTTGTTATCACTATCGATATCTTCCGATAGCAACTCCCAGAGAAGCACAGCAGCAAAAGTCTAAAGTTGTTTACTAATTACTAGGTAAAAGACTGGCTTTTTGAGTGCCATGTATATTATTTCGGCAATTTAAAGTGTCTCGATGCAGATTCAAAGAGCAGGTTCGCGGGCATGCGTCACTGTTTCCATTCCATCTCGTGACCATTATGTCTCCTATTTAGGGGCCATTGAGCCACGGGCCCCTCACTGATACCAGGTTTTTTTTTTAATACCTAAAATTGGTAAAAAATTTTAACAGAAAATTTTACTTGAAAGGTAGCATATGTGGCACCAGATTGCATCTAAGGACACCCAATTTTTCAAAAATTTTCAAAGGGAAGGGGGACACCCCCTCCCCTAAGACCCCTCCCCCAGGCCGGCGATCACACAGCATACTGCATGGCAACCCGTAAGAATGCCACTGTAAGCATTATGTCATTTCCCCCATTTTATTGCCTCTTTCACCTAACCAAAAATTAGAATTCACTAAAATATGGACAATTTCCAGTCATATATATCACCTCAAAAAATATACAAAAGATAGCACCATTCTGCATCTAATCAACCTTAAATTCACAAGAATCTCTCAAAGGGGAGGGGAACACCCCCTCCCCTTAGACCTCTCCCCCGCCCCGGACGGCACCTTTATATAGTGACAAAGGAAGGATCCCCATCGCTGTGCACAAAACGCAGGTCACATAAAATAAAGGGCAATTCAATCAAACATAGCACCATCGGTCGTGCCCCCCCCCCCCAATCACCAAAGTCTGGCGGCGCCACTGAAATGAAAAAATAAATTTCCTTTGACAGTCTATTTTAACCTAACCATAGTCATAGCCTAAGCAATAAATACTATACTATCTGTGTCGGATGAAATAATAATACATTATTTTATGTATGTTAACTTTTCAACCGAGTTAGTCGCCCACCAAACGGCTCTCTGCCGACCACCAGAAGGAGGGCCGCGCACTACAAGTTGAGCATGTTGCCATAAAGTGCTGAAATGTAAAGAAATCCGAAACAATCGTGAACCCACTAACCCGGAAATTTACCAGCCTTCGGTTAGAAGCCTATCTGGAGGCCAGCTCCTAAGCCCAACCTTATAACTTCCCAAAAATTCCATTCAAAAATGCAGAATGCATTTTCTCAAAAGGGTCCTTTTCATTCATAATGATTTTTTTCCTCAAAAAAGTCATATTCAAGTTTGCAAGTGTCTAAGTTTATCATACGACATCGCATCAAGTTGTTATGGGCTACTAAACAAACTGGTATAAGCTTTGGTCTATTGCACTGTAATTCATCCCAGCACGATACATGGTAGGCTGGCCTCGGCCTCGGAGGGACACAGCGTATGAGCCAGGCTCAGTCTCGGCCCTAGGAGTGCTACGTTGTCCTTGGCCTCAGTTATGTAGCCTCGACCACAACACTGGCCCTCGCGGTGCCCAAGCTTGTCCAACACGGGTCCCCACTTCTAATTAGGTATTTGTATCGGGGCCATGTTTCAGAGATATTGCCGTCTTTACAGGGACCTCAGAGTGGGGGGCTACGGGAGCTTTAGCCCCCACACTTCCTGCCGTGAGCATTTTGGGCCACCTTAAGCTGCTTTTATTTTCTTGAACATATTGGGCCGCTTCGGTGATTAGCCCCCCCCCCCCCCACCCATTTCAAAAGTGGCTCCGAGGTTCCTGCTTTATGTGACGTGATTTTGAGATATACCGAAGTATCAATAAATAAACAGTAAAGTCTGCGAGAAATCCTAATCAATTTACATAACTATTTTAATATATATATATAAATCTTCACCGAAAAGACCATCGTGTCAGTGTTGTATATAACGAGTCATGGCTCGAGTCACTAATTTTCAAAAGGGAAATGACTCGAGCAATTGTATCATAATCTTCCTCATAGAAATAATACAATGACTCGAGTCACATTGAAAGTAGTAAACGACTGACTCGACTGCAAAAATGAGTGACTCGTTATAACTCTGCAACATATTGAAACAACTGTATCGTTGAGAAAGCGAGACCGTTATAAGAGTTTGACTGGGACTAAATTTGAAGATTTCAAAAAAATGCAGTTTTTTTCCGGGGGGGGGGGGGTTAGGAGGTGAAAACTGCATCTCAATAGCATATAGCTTATTATAGCTTATAGCAATGACTCTGACCGAGACCGGGTACGAGACCGACTTTTTTCCCCCACGTTAAAACTCAGGTCGGAACTGCGCGAAAAAATCTTTGCTTAAATATTACGTACACAACGTGTGCGCACAATATCGTTGCTACATGTTACGTACAGAGCATAAGTCAGTGTGCAGTATGTATGGACAGTGAACACTCGGAATATTTCGACTCTCAGGCCTGCAAGGCTAGTTGGAAGATAGCACGGTTCCAGCACGAAATGTTAAACAAAACGTCCATGGGATTGCACTTGTAAACCTGTAGGAAGCATTCAGTGATCAAATGTTTGGAGAATTTACCTTCCGATCTGAGTATGGTTTAATGTTATTTGTATCCAAAAACGTGTACCAGACAGAGTCGAAATAAGATATTGGCGTCCAACCAGGCTGTCCAGGGCCCAAATAGTGAAGCTTTTGGTTAAGACCTGGGACAATTTGCAGGAGCATACAGGCTGATTAACTTGTAAAAATGACAAATCATGTATTGTAACAACATAATCATATCAGAATATCATTTAAGCATTAATTCACCACGTGCTCCTCTTGCATAGCTCTTGGTACCCGGCCTTAATACTACTTGGGCTAACTCGGTCTAAGTTTGAAGAAATCAAACCCAGGGGTTATTTTCATGAAAAGTACACCTTAGTCCATGAGGTTTTGGATAAAACCACCCAGCTGAAAATTCCAGTTGAGTCCAGTTGAACTGGACTGAACTGGACCAGTTGAACTGGACTGCTCTGGAAATGGACATGTCCAGTAGAAAAGTCCAGTTGAACTGGACAAGTTCAACTGGACTAACTCAACTGGACCATTTCAACTGGACCATTTCAACTGGACTGTTCTGGAAATTGAGTGTATTTACTAATGTAGAGATTTAGACATAGTTAACAATTCAAAAATGATAAAAATAATTCAGTGAAGGTCTAATCCTGTTATAAACTGTTAAAGTGTGTTAATTGCACATTTTAAGAATGAATTTGAAAAAAGAAACTCTGACAAAATATCCTACAAAAGGTCTGATCTGATAAAATGCATTTTCTCTCGATTATGCAAATTAGAAAAACCCAGTTGAATTCAACTGGACTTTTCTGGATGTGTTCAACTGGGCCAGTTTAGCTGGATTAGGCTGGACCAGTTCAAGTGGACATCCTGGACCAGTTCAATAAGACTTTACTGGACCAGTTCAGATGGAGTTTGCTGGTCCAATTTTATTGAACTTCACTGATCGACTGATTCAGTTCCACTTCATTGTACTAGGTCAAATGGATCTTCCTGGACCCATTCAACTGGACTTTCCTGGACCATGCAGTTCAATTGGATTTTATTGTGATCAACTTTTAAGTTCAGTTGAATTTAATTCGGACATTTTGTGATTGGGTTAATTAGACTTTACAATTGGACTTTGTTATGGATACTTTAACTGGACCTATCTGGACCATGTCAATAGGACTTAATTGTGACTTGTTCAACTGTACTGAAATGGACCAGCTCAATTGAAATTTATTGTGATTAAGTTGGTTCAACTGGACTTCACAGGTCCAGTTCAACTGGACTTCACTGTGACCAGTTCAACTAGACTTTATTGTAATTAGTTTAACTGGACTTCACTGGACCAGTTTAACTGGACTTTCTTGTGATTAGTTCAAATGGACTCTCCTGGACCAGCTCAATTGGACTTTATTGTGACCAGTTCAACTGGACTTACCTGGACCTGTTCAATTATACTTCACTGTGACCAGATCAACTGGACTTTGCTGGACCAGTATAGGATTTTATTGTGAACAGTCCAACTGGACAAGCTCTACTGGACCAGTTCCATTGGACTTTACTTTGATCAGTACAACTGGACTTTACAGGACCAGTTCAATAGAATTTTACTGTTATCAGTTTAACTGGACTTTACAGTGCAATAGGACTTCATCGAGAAAAGTTCAACTGGATTTGACAGGGCCAGTTCAAAAGAACTTTAATAACAGAGCCAATTCTCTACTACTGGTAACTGCCTAGTTCAAATTAAGGCAATTTTAAGTTGAAAGTTTACAAAACTTCCATCAGTCCAGAAAATTTAGTTGCTTAAGAAAATTTCCACTGCTTAATGGTTCTCGATTTCTTTAGCGATAGTCCATTTGAACTGTTACTACAGTAACAAGCCCAGTTGAAGTCCAGTAAGCCTACCAAAAATTTTTGCGCGCTTCGCGCGCTTTGCAATTTCACGATTCAGACTCAAAACACTATTAGTGCGCAACTCGGCTTTTGAAGTATTAAGTGATATTGTGCAAAATATGCCCTAAAATGGCATGGGATAGTTAGGCTCCTTCATATCCCCTTCTCACCACCCCCTCGACATAGGGGCTGTCGGAACTTGAGGTAACTGGCATGGCCCCCCTGTCGGGAAAATTCTGTCACCTCCTATGATCGGTTTACTTATTTTGGCTTTCAAAAGAGTAATTTCTGCGATAAAACCCCAAATTTTCGGTACGCTTTTCCTCTAGCATATACAAATTTTATGCAATATATGCCTCGCAATGGCAAATCCTGGCGCCACCCCAGGAGGAATGTGAAAGTTTTTCTTCATATTATATGACTTGTATATGAGTTATGAAGCAATGGACTTGAAAACTGGTAGCTGGATTTTTTGGAGGGCGGCAACTATTTTGAGGGGCCGCCATTTTCACTCGAAGGGCGGGTCGCCCCTCTAAAACCCCCTGTGGAGAACACTGGGACCTAGTATAAAAAGGAACAAAATATAGGACCATTTTGCATCTAAGCCCTTCGAGACAGCAAAAAAATTCAAGAGGGGAGGGGTCACCCCCTCCCCTTATACCCCTCCCCCAGGACGGCGGTCAAGAATGGGGACGATGAGTCGACTTCGCGCCCCCCACACCAAAAACCTGGCTACGCCCCTGCTTTGTGTCAAATAGCAACTTCCTGATTTCACGTAGCCCGGTTACTTTTTAATATTTTTTACTAGTGGCACCGGCACGGGTAAAAAATGATTTCCGAATTTTTTTCCCGAAAATTTTAAAGTGAGTCACAAAGGCGTTTAAACTACAGATTTTTGTAGGGGGTAGGTCTGTTTCAGACTTACTGATGAATCTATTTTAATCATTTTTTATCCACAAGTCGTTCTCAGACTATCACAATACCCTCAAATACTTCTCAAAGTACCACAATTTTCGCGCGCTTCGCGCTTACAGCCTCACCACATGACTGTGTTGACATCAACACCATCTCAAACATATTCCCATTATTCAATGGTGAGGTTTTTACAATTAGATTGTTATTGTGCGTAGAAGTCATTAAGGAGGAGCATGGCATTGCAAGAATGCAAAGTAGTGGAATTCAGGGGAAGACACATTTTATGAAATTGAAAGCTTATAGGCTATACGAATTACTTAGGCAGAAGGCCCGTCCTCTAACTGGCGGATGCATTTTGTTAGTAATTTAAAGCGTCTCAGTGCAAAGTCTGCAGGAAACTTTTGTTGTGGAAATGATTTCTAATGCAAAACTTCGGCCCGCTTCGCGAGCATTCGTCACGGTACACATTTCATATCTTGTAACCATTGCTGGGGCAGCAATGATATATTACTTTGACCAAAACACTTGTTCGAAAAAAGTGCATCTCCGACCATCAGCGGGAACCCTGCGTCAATAGAGTATCTTAGAGTAATGAAATATCATGAGTAGCATATACGGTTGCATTCGTAGCATGTATATATCATTATACTTTTTTATAACGAGTGCAATGCCAAAGCCAAAATGTCATTAAAGAATGAGAAATTATCATTTATAATTTCTAATCACGTAATTGTTTGAAACATTTGCCAAAGATACCACCATTTTGCATCTAAGCCATCTTATCTAAAAAAGAATTAGCCTTCCATTAAGACAAGAAACATTTCCTTTACAGTCAACCAAAAATAAGAATTTACTAAATTGTGAGTTTTACAATACATAATCAATTTAATATTTGTCAGAAATAGCATTATTTTGCAACTAAGCTATCGTAAATGAACAAAAAGATCGCAAAGGGGAGGGACATCCCCTCCCCTTAGAACCCCCACCTGAACAAGGTGAAAAAGGAAGGATTTACCCTGAGTGCAAACTGCTACCAATGCGAGTATGCACAATTTACACCGACTTTCTGGGTATATCTGGAGTGGGCTTAAGGCATCATCTTCTGCAGTGCCGCCCATTCACCAACCTCTGCCGGCACCACTGTTTTTTTAGGGTATAATATCGACAGTCCCGCGAGGCTAGGTTGTATATTCTTGCTTGCATATTCAAGTGTAATAAAGACTTCATTTTAGAAAGACAATTGTTTCTTGTGTTCAATTTACACAGGGACTCGGGGACTCGGACTCGGCCATCAGGACTCGGACTCGGACTGGGATTGGATGGATTCGACTCCAGCCCTGCAAATGAACATAAGAGTTACTTTCTTCTGATGCCTATGGTAAAAGTTTTGAAACTGCAAGTGCAAAGGAACTGTAAACAATTTGCTTGTAGGATAGTTAAGTTTGAGTTCTGAGTTGGTTGACTATGAAAGCTGAAAACCAAAAACAAGTTGCGCTGTCTTTCCAGTTCTGTTTAATTTCAGTTTTTTTATTTGATTCAATTTCCACACCGTCCTTTCAGACGACTATATACCTGCCATTTCGACCCATGTCTTTTGTATTTTACGATATAAGGGTAAAAGCAGGGAGGTGTTAATTTGACACCCTGGTAAAAGGGAGCATTGTAGAAAGGCTTACGAGCTCCACATCAAGAGGATTCACTGGACCTTCAGAATTTTGCCTTCTTCTGGTTCTTCTGGTAGGCTCTACATCGTCATACTCATGAGAGAATAGTGCGTATATCCACCTGTCCACCACTTTTTTCGTCATACGTCGAGTTACTGATTGTTTTTGTTTGAGCCTGGAGTATATGCATTAAGTCTTACCGCTTTAAAAATTGCTTCGTTCCTTAACACTCAAAATACAAAAGATTTGAGAAACAGCCTACCCTCCCCGACGGAGAGGGTTGCTAACTCCCGAAGCCCCCTCAAAGGCGACGCGTTGCGGGAAGGATGAATTTTCGGCATCCAACCACTGACCGAAAATCTGTCATTTTTATTGTGGAAAATTAGCAGAAAATAAGGTTTCATCGAAGAAATTTGCCGTTTTTTTTTGGAAGAAAATTTGGGGTTTATTGAAAAATTTACCCCTTTTGAGAGCAAATTTAAGTAAACTGTCTGGAGAACTGTCCCAGTCGGGGGTATCCTACTCGAAATTCGCTAAGAATTGCGGCACAAGAACCGAGATTGGCTCCGAATGAGGATAGTTGCAAGGTTTGCGATGGACTGTAATCAAGTTATTCTGGCGGAAATGTAGGGTGTACGCTGCACATGATCAAAAGTGAGAATATCATTGCCCCCTCTAAGTTAACTGGAGTTTCTGTGTCTCAACGGTTGCTGAACACTCCGTTGCAAAATGACCTACTACGGAGCCACCACCCATGTCATAGGCGTAGGAAGAAAAGGGGAGGGACTAACTGAGAGGCTACATCCCCAGTCAAAACTTTAGTCAATTCAAGAGTCGGACGAGAACCCCTTATCTGTTCCTTCTGTAAAAAAAACAGTAAGTAAAAAATTTGCCCAATATATTGCAACAATTTGCGTCTAAGAACCCCAAATATTCAAAAAATTTGCAAAGGGGAGGGCTCCCCTTTGACCCCCCCCCAGGATGGCGGTCCAAAACAACTCCACCTCTCCCCTTGCAGTCGAGGACAAACTGCCTACGCCTATGACTAATGTTTCACATAAGGTGTAAAACAGGAAGTAAGCGTCTTTACCAAGACTACACACAGTCCTGTCTGAAGTTCTAACAGATAACTGTTTCTAATTCAGAAAATTGTAGCATAGGAAAGATCTTTTTAAACTAGCCAGTAATGATAAAATACAATAAACTTTTTCAGATCATTGCATAATATTTAGTATTACAAAGTAAAACTGCAATGTCCTCATAATATACAATACCACGTGATGCACTGACCAGATAATATGTAGCCAGAGAAAAGAAAACTAATAAATGATACAATTTTATTTTTAATTTTTATCCCATCGCTCCATGAGGGGGATAAGATATTGAAGTCACTTGCAGAATTGCAAGATGCATTTTATTATTTTCCATGAATTGACAATTCTCTCATTCGAAGAGTTGATGAGGGCGAACTTTATTTTTGATAAGAACGTGAGGATCCTTAAACATTTTGACGAAATTTTCCTTCAACACGTATGTGTGATCCTCAAGATATTAACGGATGAATGAACACATTTATTACTCAAAGTGAATTTGAAGCACAGAGGACTGTCGTTATCTCCTCACATTAATGGGCAATGTTTCATGTTTTAGATACATTTTTTTTACCTTTAAATAGACATGGGTGTGATAATCTTTGAGACATCTGGAGTTGAGTTGACTACAGTGCATTCACATAACGAAACCGTTAATGCATAGACGCAGGAAGCTGTTCGAGACTGGGGACTAAACCTTGTTTCGGATCGCAGTCCTGGGGGAGAGGTTTAAGGGGAGAGGTGGGGGTGTCCCTCTCCCCTTTGGAAAATTTTTTGATATTTGAGGGTCCTTAGATGCAGTTTGGTGCATCATTTTGGACAAATTTTAAGGTAAAGTAGTGCAAATTTTTGACATTTCTTGCAGAAGAGACAAAGGTTTTTCGTCCTTGGATGCAGAGGGCGGAAGCATAGCTCCACCTTACCACGTTTTTAACTGGGGGCTTTAGTCCCCTACCCTATGCATTAATGTTATGAAGGAGAAACAATTGGCCATAGATTTTACAGAAAAACAAGACAGTATTGATTAATGTGGGTTTATAACGTCATCTCTGTTTACGAAAGTGTACTTTGAGTTGAAAATGTGGTATTTCCAGCCACACGTATCTAGAGAGCCACAAGTAGGAGTAGAATGCAGTTTTTGACACAATGTTCGCAACAAGATCCTCTGTGAAAATTTAATTTTTAATTTTCACCCTTGACACTCCTTTTAGGCACAAATATACAAACTCAAAGCTGCTGCATTCTACTTTGCTCTTAACATCTTGAAAAAGTTTTACACAATTTAACCTGTAAATCTAATAATACAGGGTGCAATAAGTATAGGTCACACAAGTGTTGTTTCTTATATTTATTGTTGTATTCATTTTCTTGTTTTTGCTTGAAAATCTATTTTAAATAGGGAAATACAGTGGTACTCAAGCGTTTAGTAGTTGCTACCAGAACGTTTTGTCATGCACAGGGGCATTCAAACGAAAGAAGTGGTTTACATCATGGACCGTCAAGAGATAATGCAATTGATGCAATTGTTATTATGTAACGTATGTAACTGTCTGGGTGACATGATGTAATGCCTCCTTTTTGAACTAAATTTTCAGATTGCTTCCACCAGACGCTTAGGCACGAAGGGTGTAGCGGTGAAACCCCCAATGACTCCAGTGAGAAAAAATAATGACCCAAATCACCTGTTTCTTGGAAAATTCAGAACTCCATTTCGAAGAGAGAGGCACGGGGGCAAGCGTTCCGCCGAAGGGGCACACCAAAATGAAGGACTGAGAGTCGCTGGAGGCATCGTAGTGACGCGAAGTGCTCCGCTGTAGGCGTATGGGCCCGAGGGACCTACTGTAGCCCCCTGGTCGGGTCTAAGGACAACGTTCCATTGAGGGGTCCAGGGGCGAAGCCCCAGAAGGCTCTAGGGTATTTATAAAATGTGGTCATTAAAATGGAGTATTTGACTTTCGCCAAAATGGCATTGGATGTGCATTAAATAGGCCGCAAAAACAGAAATCACAAAAACAGGTGGCTAGCGCCAGCTGAAACCACCCCTGGTGCAACGCAAGAAGCGAGTAGAAAATTCTGGTATGAAGTATCAATGAAAATTTCGTGCAAGTTCTTATACTCCTTCCGGAGGTATCACTACTTTATCATCCCTTGCGTGGTGATTGGCTCCATCTCGGCGAGGATTCAGGAGAGAAAAGTTCACACTTGCAAAAATGAAAGCACCGGTGTTTAAAATAAACGGACCTTAGCCTATGATAGTAATGCTATTTAATTATCCTCATTTTTATTCGATACGCATTAAAAAGGGTAACGAAAATCGCAATTTTTACAGTTGTCGAACACAAAATCTGAATAAAAGGTAATCGATGTGGGAATTGAATGGAGAAGCTGTGGATAACATCTCTCAATAAGAAAGCCCTTCACATAGTTCAACAACTAGATGCGAGCGTAGCGCTCGGCAAAATTGCTGGTTTTGATAACATACTGTGTAATTTTAGCCCCATGATTGACTGATAAAGTGACAGTTTGTCCTCGTGTTCATGTCGATATATGGGTGAACGGTGTGTTTGTGCGTAATATTTTTCATATCCAAAATCTCATTTGGAAGACACCCGGGGGGGGGGGCAACAACGTTGGGAGAACGTGTTTCCTGCTCCCCCCCCCCCTTGGCAACGCGACTGCATCCCCTCCCTTTGCGCCGGTCTTCCAGGAATTTGGACCAGCAGCAGCGGACCGCCTAAGTATACATGCAGTGGAACCAGTCTACAGTGGTTGAAATATGTGGTGAATAAGGTTGTGGTGTAAGCATACTGTGATGGGAAGATGAGGGACCTTAAGCTGTGTTATTTTTAGGGATTAAGTTGCGGGAAACCTATTAATATCATAGGCGCAGGAAGCTGTTTAAGACTGGGGCTGAACGTTGTTTCCGACCGCCTTCCTGGTGGGGGAGTCTAAGGGGAGGGGGCTGTCCCTCCCCTTTGGCAATTTTTTTTAATATTTGAGGGTCCTTAGATGCAATTTAGTGCAACGTATTGGGCAAATTTTAAAGAAAATTACTGCAAGTTTTTGACATTTTTACAGAGGTAACAAATAACGGGTTTTCGTCTTTGGATTGAGGAGGGGTGGAAGTATACGTCCACCCACCACATTTTTGACTGGTCTGCTTTATCCCCC
This sequence comes from Holothuria glaberrima, assembly GCA_009936505.3. NCBI lineage: Eukaryota > Metazoa > Echinodermata > Holothuroidea > Aspidochirotida > Holothuriidae > Holothuria > Holothuria glaberrima. The sequence goes on from WURT03203497.1 coordinate 14,894, forward strand.
AGGCCCCCTCCTCCCGCTTCCTTTGCCTATTTTATGTATACCTAGAAACAAAACTAGACAATGACAAAAACAGTACATACATCATTTTAAGTAATAAGCTGCAGGCTGTTTCGTTATCATTATTAAAAAAAATGACATGATTCTATGTAGCCTGGCTAATTAATACGGGAGGATAAGTTAGACGAAAAGAGAAGGAAATATTTAAAGTAAAGTTGCGGCGTAAATTCACGCAGTTTAAAATTATGTAGATGATACAGGCTTCACTTTCATCTCGGAGATTGTCACAGGGTCATTTAACTCCCAGTGAATTCCCGTTTGTGAGGATCCTGTGTACAATCCATTGAGGTTAGGAAGACTGCATTGTGTCCCGTGGAACCACCATCCTCCGGCTTCCCGTGACGATGCGCAGTTACTGGGGACACCATTTTCGGGCATCCCTTCGAAAGTACTAAATTGCTGATTCAGTTGGTCTCTCATTAGGTCGGTGATTCCACCTGAAATATTGGATAATATAGGTGTAATGTAATATGTATAAGTTCTCTCTTATGCAACTTAATAACTCATTAAAAATAAATAGACATATTGTAATTCAAGGATGTCACTCATGGACACGCAAGCCTGGAGGACGAGTAACCACGTTGGCAAATTTGCATTGTAGAAGGCGGTTTCCTGAGATTTAGCGTGTTTAAAATGTCACAATCTCTCACCTCATCCTCTTCATCGATGGACTAAAGTAGGTTTTGGAATCACCTTTTGCCACCGTCCAAATTGCGAATCCCTAGAATCGTCACTGCCTGTTGTGCAGACACTTTCAGAGCTCTTGTGTGGAAGATTCGCCCTTCAGAATGAGCTATACTTTCTCCAAACTCTAGATTTGTCCCTTCTAGCTAGTGGCTACTACAACATTGATAAAGCATCAACTCAAACAAACGTGGCCGGCGGCTGAAAACACTTGAGAACCCCCTACCCTAGAGTGCCTAGACCATCTGCTCAGTTGCAACTCTTGCTACACACTTATAGATTTGAAAAGCATTAAACGATTACTTGGTGGAGGAGGATAACTTGATGTCATTTTTAATACTCTCTGCCTACCCCCCCCCCCATACTGCAATTATATGACGTTATTCTTTTTCTCGTCTTACTCTCTTTCCTGTCTTTCTATATAGTTGCCAGGCTGTTTTGTAGAAGTTACGTTTCTTTCAGACTGACTATTTTGCTAGTAGGATAATATTCTCATTTAGCGAAACGTTTTGTGTTCTTTAACAACGTACTGAAGAAACAGAGGCCTTGTATTTGGTAGTTTTGGGTCTTAGGTATCCCACTGAATTTAAAGTGTATAAAAATTGATATATGAGGGAATGGTTGACTTCAACGAACAGAAGTATGAATGTATTTAAAATCATTGTAAATGTCTTACTTCCGGTAAAACCACTGAGTTGAACCATTCTGTAATAGCCCTTCTCATCAGTGATCCGAAACTGACTGTACTCTGCACGGCGTGCCTGTCCGTTAATTGTCATGTTTATGAGTAATTTGTATGTCTTTTGGTTGGTCAAATAGGCCAGCTTGTCATTACCCAGCCAAAACTCTCGATGCAGAAATCCAAATCCTTTCTTGTACACCTCCCAGTCGCGTGAAAAGGTAACGTCACCATCATGACGCCGTTGAAAAACCTGAAATAACGAGGAAAAGAAACACAATGTTTACTGTAATTTAGAATGTCTACACTTTCCGAGTGAAAACGAGCTGTGTAGGGGTCAAATATTGATGAAAATTGCACTCCTTACCACGAGCCAAGGTTTGATTCAGATGACATGTTCATATGGGAGAAAGGAGACAATAATGTTAGCTAATGAGGTACACACTAAAAACACTTGGGTCACGAGGAAACTGAACCAACATTTCGGATCAAATTTTAACCCCATTTGGGTCAAATGAAGCCTTATTTGGGTCATTCTTTGACCCAGTAATTTTGGTCGGTTTCCTCCTGACCCAGTTTTGGGTCAAATTGACCCAAGTGTTTTCACATTGAAAAGCAACCTAGGTTTTTGCTCCCGGTCCCGGTGTTGTGGGATCCTGTGCCCAACCTAGCAATGAAAACGTCTTTTAGCACTCCTTAATGAAATCGACAAACAGTCGTTGTGGGGATGTATCACTCCTGGCCCAGGACCATATCCAGAAAGTTACTAGAGGACGCGAGATAGCTTCAAGGGGCGAAAATTTATAAGGAGGCGTTATATACTTAGCGGGAATTTTGATTTTGGGGCGAAGTTGGGGGCCTACCCCACCCCGTTCTCCTTGGCTACGGGTCTATCCTGGTCAAGATATCGTAGTTTCAACTCAGGGTTTTAGCTAGAGGATTCTGAGTGACGGCTGTAGTACTTTGCCAGTGTAGGAGGGGAGGGGTGTCCCCCTGCCTTTGGAATTTCTTTTTTTTTTTGCAGATAGAATATGCTGAGATGACAAACGGCGCAATTCTTTTTTCCTATTTTTGAGCTAAATTTGTGTCAAGAATTGACCCCTATCTTATTTCTTATTTTGTGCTTTCTAAGATCTTATCAACTGTAAGCCTTTTAGTTGTCGTTCCATGAAACCCGGCTTGCTTTTGAGGGTTGCTTTGTTTGGGGGTTCCAAATGGTCTGAGAGCTTCATCTGTTGAGGTGGTTTTTGCAACCACCAAACCAACGCAGCTTGATATCGGGTGGCCTAAGTACGAAAGTTCATCTCTTTTTTGGTGGTCTCGTTCCTGTTCAGACCAACTTTTGGGTGGTCTGAACATCTAAAAGCAGACCAACGCGCACCTCTTGTTGAAGTAGTCAGGTAGTTGTTAACTCACCGTCCATCCACCACCGTCGTTGTCATGGTCACAATAAACTTCAAACGGTTCTTCATATCCTTCTGGTTTGATCCAGTACACCCCACTGTCTCCACTATCGGTTCCTGTGCACTGGTTTAAAACATCCTGACAATCTTTAGGATAGTCAGATTTTTGGTAGTAAAAATAGCCATCTGAAGAAGAAAAAGGGTCATAAATTGTAAATCTTGGCGGTCAAAAACGGGGTGGAGGGTGAGGGAGGCTGGGGCTACAGTCTCCAATAATTTTAAGTTGAAAGTTTTTCTTCGAACAATTTCAATTTGCCATGCCTGAAAACAGCCAAAAATGACTTAACAAAATACCAAAATCAAGGGGTATAATGGTCGCAGCGTCCACAGCACCTAAGGAACCACCTGACGAACTTAGAAATGTTCTAAGTGGTGTAAATAGTGTTTTAATGAAACAGCCTACGGAGTCGTTACATGTGATAGGCTGTACACAGTTTCAAGAAACGTACCGGTATATGGTTACAAAGGGTGCAATCTGCAGGATATATTTTTGCCCCTTGAAGGAAAAAAATGTATATTTGACATGCACCTATAGCTAGCATCGTCAGCTCTATTGACATTATGGACGATTTTGTACTTTCTTTACTTTGCAAGAGTCCTGTATTTTATTATGAAAATTAGTTTCAAGGCAGTCATATTGAACTGATTAGCAGGAGGGGATTACTAAGTCTTAGGGGCGAAGGTTTATTTAGGCTAATCTGCACCGACGAAATGATTGGTCGTGAGATCATGTTATATATTAGTGAGTACGCAGACTTGTCATGTGAAAGAAGGTTAGGGGTCAATATTCTAATATTTTGACAACAGAAACACAAAGTTCGGATTCCAAACTTCTCTTCGTACTAGAGAGGTAGTTTGAATAAGTCATTTCAAACTATTAACTGGATAAGTAATCTGCCAGCCGGTTAAGTTGAGCAATTCATGATAAGTGCCTGAAGCAGATAGTTGCTGCAGTGGTTATTTGCTTTTTGAAAAAAGGTCAAGAGTGGATTTTTGGGATAGGACTGAGGAGGAGGGGACAAAGTCTAGCCAAGACTGGGTTTAAAAGGTTTTACATATCCTAATTCTGGTTTGATCCAGTAATTTTTTTCACGGAGAAGCATACAGGAAATTGAATTTAGGGGCAAAGGCTATGGGTCGAGTAACATTTTGCCTTGTGAGATTAATAATATAAACTGAAAATAAGAGAAATTACAATTAGAGTATTTTCTGGTATATCATTTTTAAAGAAACAGGGGGAAATCCTCTAAGGGGTAGTCCTCCTATCCCTTGTCTGATCTCCCCCTGGTTAACGAAATATGAGACTGAATGGGCTAACTTCGGGCGGAAATGATTAAGGATACAACTTTTAAAATTCTGAGAATTGCCTCTAAATATATCTGAGGTGATGCTATAGCCACTTTAAACAAGAGGAGGTCGCGAGACGCGTACTCAAGTTTACTAAATATGTATGCATAACCATCTAACGCGTAAGTACAAAAATTATAATTACTAAAAAACATGCCCGGATGTAATCAGTCACTGATATAGATACAATCATTGTTGAACGATATAAGGTATATTTCACATGAAATTAGTTTTCAAATTATGATTTGAACTTTTATCATCATGTTGCATGTATGGAGCGTTCATCATACTTCTCGATTCTTTCGTTTTAAAACATCCTGCTTATCTGCCTACACTACTGTTTAACTTAAAAGACATACGCTATACACGCTAGGCCTACATGCACCGTGGTTATTATATTTAGTTTGGCAAGGTTTCATGCTTTAAAAAGCATAAAAGCCCTATCTCTGTTATATTTAAACCAACAAACACATTGGCACAATTAAACAAATTTATTTTTTATAATGCACCCACTATTTATCTCGATGGAATGAGAAAGGTAACTCTGTCGTGAGTCATTCGTCTGAGTTGAGTTGAGCCTAGAACCTCCACAATTATACCGGATTCAGTGAGATTAAATTAATGAACACACTAGGAATCGAGTGAGGCTCTAATACGAGTGTATCGATCGGTACCTATGGATGGTGAGTGAATGAGCTGTATTATTTCACTGGGTTGCCGTTGTGGCTTTGTTAGTTCTTCAATGACAAGGGAAGGGGAGGGGATAACGATCCCACAGACGGCAAATCTTTATTATTAAAAACTAAAAAAATAGGATATGTAGACTTTCTGTATATCTTCCAATAAACACTCTGTTAAAAGAAATGAAATCACTGCTAATCAACAAAGTTCCTATTTGCGCTTCTCTGTTACAAGCTCGAAGGTGTTACCGGGGCTGTAACCGAGTCCACCTAACCCAATACGGGCCAATTTCGATTCCAATGGCCACCATTCCGGGCCAATTTTGAGTCCAGTACCCTCCGATTCCGAGCCAATTCCGATTCCAAGTTTTCCAATTCCGGACCAGTTTCGAGTCCGGCCATTTGACAATGTTGCGCCTCTTACAAATGCTTTTTGTACTGTTAACAATTACTCGTATGATGAAAACGGGCCCTTTTCAGACGGGAGTCAATTTCATACTCTTCCTGACTCTGTAATTTAGATGACTGTATGCATAGGCGTACGGGACTCTTTCAATTTGGGAGGGGCAGAAAATTTTTGCCCGAATCTCAAAAAAGTTGCCCAAAGTCAAGGACGTGGTTCCATCTCCAAAGACGGGGGAGATTTTCCCCTCCCTTCCCCCTCCCCTTTGGAAAATTTTTTGCTTACGTCAGGTGGGATAGATGCAAAATGGTGCTACATTTATTGCTAAATTTGAATTGGATATATTTCCAAGAATTTCTACTTTTTCAGGAAATCTTTTCATCTTGCTTGTTTAGTGAATTTTTTACTCAGTTCTTGGGGTAAATCAGAACCACACTGCGCGAAGTAAATGAACAGTTAATTAATAGACTACATAAACCATTAGCAAGTTTAATCGTATCTTATGAAATTTGGATATGGAAGTGATTAGGACTTTACATGTCAGAGCCTTTTCGAGAGTCTAATAGAGTTGATACTGGCAAATAACTACACGCGCGCGAAGCGCGCGAAAATGTTTGCACTTTTTCGGTATTTCGATCAAAAATTCGGGAACTCAGTAGAAATTTGGGCAATCTTTTCACTTTTTCTTCATCTCTGCCGAAATTTCACCTGTTCTGTGCCCGAATTTTGGTCATTTTTTTGCCCGAATTTTCGACCTCAGAAAATTTTTAGGGGGCAGAGTGCCCCCGCCTCGTACGCCTATGACTGCATATGACCATTTGTTAAATTGGGCACCAATAATAATGTTGCATCCGATACATTAATGAAACTTTCATTTTTGTGGGCTCGACTGGAGTCGGCTCCGAGTCCAGCTGAGTCCATTCCGGGCCAATTCCGATTCCGTGACCTCCCATTCCGGGCCAATTCCGAGTCCGGCGAAAGACGGACTCGAGTCTGGAATCGAGTCCGAGTCCAGACTCGGATGTTACAGCGCTGGGTGTTAGCAATAAATGTCAAGATGCGATTATTACAAGATTTGAAGCTGTTTGTAGCCGAAAAGACCAAGTTCTGGTCTAGTAAGGCTACACGTTCTGTAGGAGTGACGCTTATAATTTAATGGGGGAAGTGCGTACTAAGGTTAGTCGCGGGACATGGCTACAGATGGTTGCAGATGGTTTACCTGTATTTTACACAAACGGTATCTCATATAAAAGTCAGTGAGCCACAACTGGAAAAAAGACCGTGGCCGGCCCGACTTAAAACAATTGGTTAGAAACTGAGCCGTAAAACCGCATCTAACTAACTAGTATACAATTCCACAAACAGTTGCCAGAAAGTGTTAAGCACCCATCCTGCAATGTGGTCACATATTTGACTTGATATTTGAAATAGCCTGTACTGTGTTTTAAATTACTCAAGGCCATATCCACACAGGCTGTGGTGAAGGCAGTCTGGGTACACTGTATCTGTACAAGTCATCAGTGACAAACCAATCAGAGTGATGTCATTGTTTGAATATGTGCCAATCACTGCGCTGTCACCAATTGTATTTTGAACTGACAGGATATTCTTAAACATGTTTGGGGCAGGCCCGTAGCTAGCCAGGGTCACCCTGCCAAAATTTTACCAAATATTGAGAATATTAAAGCATGCAATTATTTGAAAGATTTGCCAAAGGTAGGAAATTTTACTATTTAAGCCACCTAACATAAAAAAGAAAATCTGAAGGAGATGAGTTGCCACCTCTCTGCTTAGACCAGTGACGGATTCTCAAATGTTGCCTTTAGGTCCCTATGAGGCCCCGGGGACCTGTCGGTGCGGCCCTGAATTAATTTTACGTTTAAAAATCATATTCTTCAAGACAAAACGGAACAAAGTTAGGAAAAGGGGAAATGAATGATACTGAAATGTGTTTTAAATTATGTATTTTGAAGTCACTACTTGATTCCTTCCAATATACTGGCCCATTATACTGGGGCTGCGTTGGGAAATCCCCCTCACCCACGGTTGAGAAAAAGGAGAGAAAGTGCTGTGTATTTCATGGGCGTCACCAGACATTTTTAAGGGGGTCGATTAAAGTAGGTAGGCGGTAGTATTATCTGATACAACGTAGGCAGTCACTTGTGTTAACTTTTTTAAGTTAGCGTTCTGAACGGACAATGTCTTTTAAGTAGACTAATGACATCTTTGTGCTTTGGATTGGGTTAATGACGGCAGATACTTCGTAGAACTGCTATGTTGTAATTTTTCCAACCTTTGACTACACATGTTTCTGCTCTTGGTTTTAGATTTCTTAATTCACGTAGAGAAATTAGCTCTATTAGAGCGCCTCGATAAGAGCATCGAGAAAGCAATCTTCAGTCTCGTGACTTGTTTCCAGTTCACCGTTCCTTTCCTTTTTATTTTTTTGAAATTTCCCGAAATTTGCAGATTTTCCGAAATGATTAAAATTTACCGAAATTTACCGTTTTTCTGAAATTATCCTTGAAAGCGGAAACACTGTACGTGCTCGTAATGCGTACGTAATCAACTATTATACACAGGGCCGTAGCTAGGGTCATATGTTTGGGAGTGTGAAGGTCCAAAATTCCGACTGGCTGGATGTTTTTTCCAACTGAGTGGCAGCGCGTAACTTGCACCTTTTCACGCGGCCTGCGGTTTTTTTGTATACAGCAGTGGGGATACTTTCTTTGTCACTACAAAAAGGTGCCGTCCTGGGGGAGGGGTCTGAGGGGTGGATTTTCCACTCCCCTTTGAGAAATTTTTGTTAATTTAAGGTTGCCTAGATGCAAAATGGTGCTATCTTTGGGACATTTTTGGAGCTGATCATGTATGGCTGGAAATTGTCCATAATTTAGTGAATTCTAGGTCAAAGAAGACGTTAATTTATCTAAGAGAAGAATACGTTGTCAACAAACCTCCTGAAGCCTCCCCCTTTGGCTACGGTACTTAACTGTATTCTATTCGGGGAAAGTTTCTACGCAAAAATACGTGCGTGGAGTCCACAGAAACATTCCTGGACTTTTACGTAAATTTTCCTTTCCTTCACTGTGCATTATAAAAGGGCATTTAAGGCTGGCAGATACCTATATAGGGCCTCTTGGAAGCTCTGGATCAATTTTATAAAATGGGGCAACGACATAATGCTTATTACCTGACATCCAATTGATAATATAAAGTATGACGCCAAGCACTTTACATCTGTCATATTTTTACTAATTTTGGACGAAAATCTACACCACAGCTTCCAGCAATGGGGAAAAGGCAGGATGTTAAGAATATGTGCAGGAAGGTGATATTAGACCTCCCTGATAGGTATAGCAAAAGGGACGACGAAGGACTAAAAAGCGCATTTCAGGATGCTTTTTTCGTCGCAAGTGTATTAACAATCACCAAACTGCATCCTTCAATCCTTGAAGGATGCAGTTTTTCTTCAGGAAGACCTATTTAAATTTCAAAATTGGGCTATCACTTGGCAAATGGCAGTCAATGTTTTCAAGTGAAAACTACTGCGTATTACATACCGTAAAAAAATCTTGTAGGTGTAATTTTATCTACAGAATGTACCACAAAAATGTTTCTTCCTCTGCACCTATTTCTCTCTGATTTGCTTGCGCTTGCGCAAAATAACATAAGTCTCCAAGTTGTCTGCCTATAAATTATGTGATTTGGAAGGAGTCACTTCAAACAGGTATTTTGGTGTCATTCTTGATAATAAACTGAATTTTAGTAAGCACATTGAAGAGATCACTAATAAGGCTACTAGGCTATTAAATATGTGTCACCGTAACCTTCACATGTGTTCTAGGGAAATCAAAACTATTCTTACTACGCAACTATCCGTCCTAATCTTGAATATGCTTCCACGTGTTAGAACCCATACACTTAGCTGAATCAGGGAGCTGTAAGAGATAAAATTGATGCAGTCCAAAGACGAGAAGCACGGTTTGTTTTAAATTTCTACTAATATAGCTTAAGTGCCGATCTTTCAACAAAACCTCCCAGACTCTTAAATGGCAATCATTGCAGCATTATAGGGCCTTAGCTGATCTTTGTAAGTTTTACAAAATTAGGAACAATCTTTTGAACGTTCCATTCCCGCCTATTATTACCCACTCTGTCAGGTATGCTCACTGTTATAACTACATATAGGCCCTGCACTCTGAGGCGTTCAAATACCAGTTCTTTGTTAGAAGTGTTCGCCTTCAGTCCCCCAACAAATTGTAATTAAACCGGCTGTTTCATCCTTCCGTGCTGCTACCTCCAAATGGATCCTCCTCTTTTCTTGGATCAGAGAGCCTTCAACAAACACACTGGTCCTCACCCGGTCAGCTCATAAGGGCCCTTGTCGTTTGCTTTTACTTGCACCCGTTACTTGGTGGTTTCTTGGTTTCGTGGTATTGTATATAAAATTAGCAGTTTTGCACTTTTTGTGGTGGTTGTATCTCCCTTGTTGGCTTCTCAACTGTTGACTGTGAACTCTGTGATGGCTCTCTTAGCCATTTTGGAGTTTATTACTGAAGACTGAAGACCACCTATACCGATAATGGCTGCGCGCGAAGCGCTCGGTAATTTTTTTTGAAAAATGTATAACGGCAAATACGTATACTTTCAATCTTCCACATCATGCTACAAATTAGATTGAAAGATCCCATATTGATGCGAGGCCCCTACAGATGTTTGGGGACGTATCTCTATTTTTCGGAAAGTGTTGTGATCAGAAAAGTTCCATGTAGGCCTATAATTACCATAATAAGGGTAATGAGTTGGAGTGCAAACCGTAACGCATGCGCGAAGCGCACCGAAATCTTTCATTCAAGAAGATGGTTGATTCGATTTTACAGTTTGGTATTATTCTCGCTTAATCTATTTGGAAAATACAAATAAAGTTCACATAGGCTCAGTCGGAAAAATATGCTAGACTGAGATATCAAAAATTCCAACTGATATTTCAGAATTTTTGGACTATCGTCCCTCTGACTTGTGGGGGGGGGGGGACACCCCACACCACCGGCCGCGATTATACATCGTCATGTTTAATGTTTAAGTCGCGTGACATCTGTGGACGCATTTTATGCATGCCATGCATTTTGTGTCACACCAGTGATACAGCCAAGGGAGAGGGCTAACAATCCAATTTTCATTATGTAACAACTGAATTATGGCTCACACATGTAGTTTACCCCCTCGAGAACATCTATGATCCCTCAAATTTTAAAGTTTGTATGGCTACGCCATCTATTGCTCCACACACCAACAGCAGCAGTGGCGCCAATGGGTCTTGTTAGCCGGTGACACGGTACAAAAAGTAAAGGGTGAAAATAGTAATTTTAGGGACTCGTTCTGAAATTGCAGCGAAATTAACCATTCAACATACTGACATATTAAAAGAAATTTATACTTTGCAATGGGCAGAAGAAACCTATTTCGATTTCTGGTACATCCTTTAAACGTTTCTGTAAGAAAGCTCAAATGGGGGGTTGTTTGCACCCCCCTTGGTGACGCCCATATAGTTTCTCATAAGTCGCTACACTCGGCTTTTGTCAAAATTGTTGTCACTCCCGGGGTAAAAAAATCCTGCGTTAGCGGGGAAAATAGACCTCCAGCCAAGGCTGGAAATTTTTTTACTTTCCAAAATTTTAGATACATAAGTTGCCCGCGACGTTGTGCAAGGGGTGATTAAACAATTAAAAAACTAATCGTCCTGCCTATGATTTGATTGATTATTGAATGAAAAATTTTACGAGTACTTGTGAATTAAATCACATGAGATCAGTGTGCCATCACCGTACGTTGCGGTCGGAGACTCTATCCGTGTATGCGGCCGCTCTTTGCACAGCTCCTTTGAACAAACAGAATCATTGAATCAACTTATTTCTGTTTTTTCAATTTTTTGGAATATGCCCCATGACTTCAGTCCCGCCACTTTGTTTGACAACGTTTGAGAAAACTGATCTGGAGTTTTCTCATATACACTCTACACTCTAAAAACACTTGGGGAACTAGGGAACTAAACCAACATTTTGGGTCAAATTTCAACCCAATTTGGGTATAATAAAATCTTACTTGGTTCATTATTTGACCGAATAATTTTAGCCGGTTGCCTCCTGACTCACTTTTGGGTCAAATTGACCCAACTCTTTTTATAGTGTATCAACGGCACAAAATATCAAAACTGTTGTGACTGTATCGGTTGAAGGAGGTAATGCCATCTCCCTGATCCATTTCAAAATGCAGTTTTCTGCATCTCTGTTGGTTTGGAATACAATTGTTTCTCCTGTTCCGCCAACCCACGTATGCCATCACGCAGAATTGTAGCTCTAGAGTCGACAAGTGCGCGTTTTTCCAGTCTAGGGAGACTGGAAAGCCACAGTTTCTGACCTCACCCCAATCATGGTAGGGGCTGAGGTTGAATTGGTCTCGTAAGACACTTAAAAAGACAGCGCAATTGTCCTCTTTAGGATCCGCCTCACATTTCTCGATCAGGTACTGCATCAGGTACTCGATCAGGTCTACAGTTTCGAGACCAAGTAAAGTTCGGGTTTCTCTCTCAAGAATGAGTCTTTTCTCTGAGCTTTGGGCCTGCCTTGCGGCCCTCCAGTTCAGAGCTGTCTATTTGTATTTGGCCCTTACCCTCAAAAAGTTTGAGGAGCACTGACTTTGACAACAAACTCTTCTCTCCTTTACACCCAACCAAAAGAACGAAGAATTCTCTGACTTATGAAAATATTTCAGCATATCACCAGTTCGAGAATTTCCCAACAGAATAAGACCATTTTGCATCTACACCACCTTAAATGATCTAGAAGTAATCAAAAGGCTCCCCTCCCCCAGGATGGCACCTGCCCGGAGTGAGAAAATGTTTCTCCCTGGCTGCAAACTATCGCAGATAGGAATATGCACAGTTAACACCAACTTTGCGGAGATACCTGGCATGGGATTACGACATATAT
>WURT03203608.1:0-27198 GCA_009936505.3 Holothuria glaberrima
GCCGGTTTTGAGAAAGACGCAGGGTTTTGAAAGGTTTTCATTCTTGCTTTACCTTGTCTTTGTAAAGCTTGCAAGCCAAAGACCAGTATTCAATTTCTTGACAGTTAAACCATACCCAACTAAATATACTTCAAACCCTTTCCCATCCGAGTGGAAAAAATTCTTTTTCTTTATCTCCTTTCACTCGAAAGCCTGCAGTTTTATATCTTTAGGCCATATTCTGCTTAGTAATCTGATCACTTTGCTTTATTTGTGATGTACCTAACACTACATCACACATTTCATTAATCTGCACAAGTTTTACCACTCAAAGGGGCTCATGTTTGAACTTAGCATGGTTTGGGTTTCTCCACTTTTATGGCAATCAAATCCTTGTTATCAATACGAAGTATGGTTGCCCAATCTTTACAAAAGTATTTGAGGTAAGACCTGCCCCTTAGGATATGACTGTTAAGGAGAAATGCATTGGTGATTCGTGGGTTTCAGAACCAACAATGTATCTAATACTTCATAAGAAGATCCTTAACAATCACAACCAGAAAATACCTTGAAGGTAACCTAATCGACTAGATTAGCGAAATTAATACTATGAAGGTAATGTTCCCTGCATTATCGTGTTGACATTGAAAGTAGTCGAGATCGTTTAAGTATGTCCACAATTGAAGGTATATCTACAATTGTATCTTGGTTTAGACGAAAGCGGAACTCGGGATCATAACAGCACGAATGAGGAGGTACCTCGTTGCTATTCCGAATTCGTTCCTGCTCTTCGATGCTTAAGTGATTAATTCCACCATGCATCTCATCATTGGAATCATGTGTAAAAGTATTAGATCGGTTCGTGTTTCTCCACGTTAGGTATTCTACTTCCATACCTGGCACTGCCATTAATGTCCTGTATGGTGTATAGGCGTTTGGATCCAGAGCAAACGGATAAAGCTCTAGTAAAACAGATGATTGTGGAAGAAACATGGAGAAAATTAACAACGATCCATGTATACCTGTGGCAAATTTTGCACATGAAATGATTTCGATAATTTCTGGGACAGAATTGTGCTCCATGCTGACTTCTATAACTTCAAAGCCGAAAGTTGTTGCAATAGTTTTTGTAAGGTCCTTCTCATTTAGAATGAGACGATTTTTCTTTCGACTGAAAAACACTCCATAATTTGTGTCTGTGCAAACTTGTGATATCTTGAACCCTTTCTTGAGGAAGTCGATAAACCGTTTGATGTGTTCCAGATTTAATTTTGACTCTCTTACGGGTCCTTCGTTAATATCATTAAACCCGTACTGATACCAGACCGTTTCTCTTGACAGTCCGACCCACATATCTTCAAAGCACGTTAGGGACTCCTTTGGCTCTAGCGATAGGACCGTTTGTGATATTGGGTCGTATGTTGAAACTAAATTTAATAATTCGCTTCCGTAGCTAAGAGGTGATATATGAGCCACAAGTGTCCGTACTGGTACATCAGTCATGCCATCATAACGAGACATTGTGGTAAACATTGGCAGAAGATCATCGTGAAGAAAATGCATAATGTTTGTTAGCACGAGAGGATGGTACAGTAAGTATTTGCCTTCCATATAGTTAATAAACTGATATCCTCTCCGTGATATGAAGTCCATTGGTACCTCGAAGTACTGGAATGGGTACATGGCTCCTACAGCAGTGGTTAAATTCATAGAGTCCATTCTCGCTATTGCTGGGAATTTCGAATTACCACTATCATCGAAATAAAATATAGGAAATGAATAATTTCTCTCGGCAAATGACGAGTCATTTTTTATCATAACGAATACCTCATCAACATGGGAGTAACAAACGTTTCGAAAATTGCACATCTTACCACTTTCTAAAGTTCCAGTACACCAGGTAATGCTACCTTCAGGAGCTAAGTTCAAGTCCGTTTTCAAGAATTCAAAAGAGGCAGGCATAACCCAGTCAGAACTTTTCGGAATCCAGGTTGTACTTAAGATAATTTCATTCACTGTTACGGCCATTACAACCACTTTTAGCAAAAACACTAAACGTTCCATGTTTCTGGACTATTTTTTGTAGTATCGGTAGTCAGTAACTCAGCATGAAAATAGAAGTATTCATTTTACATTAGAAGGACTCCTACAGTAACAAACACAAATCCACTACGATATGCACTACAATCCAAACAACGTAACAACGAGTGTTCCCAAAAACATCATTTCCAATAGATATCGCAAGGGTAGATAAGCTGCGTACTGGAAGGACAGTGAACAATCACTAAACACGCCTTTACAAATGAACAATGACTGTTTCCTTGAGCATGATTGCCTATAAATTGCAGGATTTCTGTTGAATATTAAACCAGGGAGTTGCTATTTGACAAATAACAATTCCCTGGTTAAACAAGGTAGCCCGTAACAGAAAAGAGGGTGAGCGATCAATATGCATGCCCTTCCGTCAAGACTCTTGGACGGTAAAACGGCTACTTAAGGCACGGCAAATTAAAGATTTTTAATTCGGTTTGAGACGTTATTGTGAAATTCGAGGAAAATACTTCTGTATTTTAATATCGTAAAGATCCACATTTATTTTAGATCATGGATTCCGTAGGCTGTATCCGCCATCCACCGATTACGTTTTTGTTTGAAGTAGGCATTTCTAAGCCACTAGATAGGAAAGAAAAGATAAATGAACCGATCGGAAAGTAAGGAAATTCAGATGAAACGCATCAGACCCTAAAGGCAATCCGGGTGATCAAGTTTTGCAAAACCCATTTCTAGGGAGGCTATGTGCCAGCAGACAGTGTTGTGTCAAAATCACACCGTTCCCTACACACACCCAAGCAGAAGTAAGCCACTGAATCAGGCATGGACCTAGTGCAGACTATTAGTGCAGGGTCTTGTAATAAAATTATTACTAGGATGACGGTCAGTTCCTAATATTAGCATCTTTTTGATAAGTGATCGTCTAATACCATTTTGGTACTTACATGTTCTACTTAAAGTTCAACAAGTCAGCTAAAATACCAGAGTCTTCTGGGCATCTCCATGGCATTCACCCAATACGTTACCCTTGGACTCCAGTAGGTCCCTAATGAGTCATAGCGCCCTGAAACACACACATTCTATCGGAACTCTCCCCTCGAACTCCCTCCAGTCATTTTAACATGAGACCTTAAGGAAATCACCCTAAATTCTTCCCTATCTGTGGCTCCGAAGTTTCCTTCATTGAAAATGTGGTACGCGAACGGTCTAGGTGTTTTAGAGATATCTGACAGTTAAAATAAGGAAAAAAGTAACATTTCTCCAACAAGTATGACAAGAACAATGTTTGAAAGAGATGATTTCATCTTAGGTTACTGTGAAAACGATTTTGGAGAAGTATTTGTACTGAAAAATAGTCGTTTTCTCCACTTTTCTGATGACTTGTGGATGAAAAAGATAATAGTCTCACCCCGAAAATAGCAAAAAAATGTCGTAATTTTTTAGATACCATGGCCAACTTAAACCGTTTTATTGACTAAAACCCAAATTTAACGACTAAAGAAGTTCTTAACGTTTTCATCTTGAATCGTAGCGAGTGATATCAATTTAAAGTTAACCTAAACGGCTGAATATAAACCTATTGACCTGATGACATAAGAGATTATATATTTGGAGTTTACTGTTTCACGATATAACATATAAACACTGCCAGTCATCAGTTTCGTAGCAACAGTCTATCATAAAAATGAATGAAAAGCTACGCCTTAACTACCGTCCAAAAAGTGACATTTTAAGTCTGCTTGAAACTCATTCCATGAAAAAACAGGTAGAGTAATCGGATCGTGTTTCGTAGGTGGATTGCTAGGGGGGAGTTCATGAGAAATATGATTATGTAAAGAAACACAAAAAGTTGACAATGAAGTATTTGTCCAATCAAACAGGCATTGAATTGAATTTTGGTCGTATATTTGACCCTATCTGGTTTTCTTGAAAGTGAAATGGTTATCGCTACGCTGAAACTACTCAATTAATCAGTTGCAAGTTCAATTCCCCGTTTTGACCCTCCACTAGTTGACTGTTGAAAACTGCTTCTTCATGTCACTCTGTGCTACGCTTTACGTGACCAGTACTGTAGGACTGGATGTAGACAAGGATACTAGACAGCTAGAGGAGCTGCCAAGTGTGTGGGTGTGTGTGTGTGTGCAGAAGTTCGATATGTGAGTATCTTTGTGATTCTGGTGATCTATTTATAATCAACTGCATAGGAATGAATTAAATGGAAAGATGACTCTTTGGTTTTTCAATTACTTTGTATCCTACTGCATTGGCCCACCATTTTTATTAAAGTTTTGAATCTGAGTTAAAAATGACTGGCGGGAAACGGTTAAGATATCCTATCCCCTAGTTTGCATGTTAACATACCCATAGAAATTAATGCAGTTTCTTGGAACAATGAAGTTTGATTGCTAAAAGATCAAAATATAACGACCTCTTCTTCCAAACCCAAAGTCTGCTTACGATGAACAGGTAAGCGTTAACATGCAGTGCAAAAAACTCTGGAGTCAGCAGAGACGAACACAAACGTTTACATTTATTCTTTACTAACAACAAAGTTGTACCAAACGTTAAAGCCATAAAAAGTCCAGATTTACTCGTTATAAAAGAAAATTTTAACTTGTCTGGGCATTTAAACCATCCGTTTTACTACTTGTTACCATACGCATTTTCCATGTATTTTTCATCTTGTGTACTCATGTGGAATCGGTGGGGCAGTCCTGCCATTCAGGACACAGCCTTGTATGTTCATATGGATTGCGGAGTGCACTGTTATTCAAATCTGCTATTTACGTAAATATCATCCCAGTTTGGTGTTGAAAAAGCCACGTTGGCAAAAAGATTTTATGTTTACTTTAAGGTTAAATCGTTTTATTCTTTACAGCCATCACAAAAAGTTGACGGTTGCTATTATGCGCTTGCAACGGTTGGTAGAATCTGTATCAGCTTTTGTAACAAACATACGACTTTGTAAGACCACCGCCATAAGTAATAACTGCCATAAGTATTGAGTGCATTGGGACTTACCTGATTTGGCCTTGGTTAAATTGTAAAGCTAAATTCTCGATTTTTTTTCTGGGTGCATTGCAAGGAAGCAAATTAATAGGAGGTACAATGTATTGTATACTGCTAGCTATAGTCAAAATTAAAAAAGGCGGATCATTTCAAGGTTTAATTTGTGTACTTGTCCAATTGATTATTGCTGCAATATTTTTACATTGAAAATCAAAATTCAAGGCAGCGCATGTTTTCTGTTGAAAAGGCAATTAAACCAGTTGTATAAGCAGCCATAGTAAATTGCAGTACGAAAGAACTTAGTCGAAGCGATAGACCCTGGAAGGGTGTTAGTTTGAATATTTGTCAAGAGGTAAGTTATTTGCCTGTTTCATGTCACACAGGCCTGTACCTGGGAGCGGGGGCGGGAGGCCTAGGAAACTTTTCTTCTCCCCCTGGCAAATTAAAAATTTCTGTAGGCTTAATACACTTTAGGCTATCTAACCCCAAAAATCTTCTCCCTGAAACTTAGCTCACCTCCTTTCAGTACCTTTCCTGGATACGGTCCTTGTCACGTGTACGTTGAATCTTGACTCTTTCATAATCGAGATGGCTAGATGCTTTTGACAAATTGATGAACCCAAAGCAAATCGCACTGTAAATTTATACGAGTTGATTGCAGCGTTATTTTATTATGAGTTGTTATGAGTTGCACATGATTGTTACCCGAAGGAACGGAACGGGCTAGCATAGCCACCACACTTTATATCTCCATTAGCTGTTGTATAGAACTCTTAAGAGCCCTTAGGTGCATGTGCAGCAGTACTTATACATGAATGAGTTGTTGCTTGCAGACCGTATGAAATTTAAGGTAAAAGATCATACGGTTTGTTGCGAGTTGATAATGTACAACACGGGTTAGGTCTACACCAATTTTTAGGTTTATCTTAAATGGAGCCGTATGAATACCAATAAATTTGTTCTCAAATTTGTTGGCGGGATCTAACGAGGTACTGGGAGATAGGTTTTGAGGTCTTTAAAAGCTTGTTATAAATTCTTACAAAATTGCGGGTTTGAACAACATTTTTAGACATGTTCAAAATGTCTAAGATTATAAGCGGACAACCTGATATCTGCTGCTAACAGGTTACATGTAACACCTGCGACAAGGTCAGTGATTTTTGTTAAGAATGCATTCTCGGCTCCTATTCGAAAGGAAATAGACAGAACAAGTGTCACACCTACGACAAGTAGTTAAGGGGTGTTGGCGGGTATGGCATTCTCTCGACTATTATCGGCTTCTATCCCGAAGAAAACAAGCATACTCCATGAATGTAACGAATAAACATTGAATTTAGAAATACTTTTAGAATTGATAACTTGTTTTCCAGAGAGTTTAAGCTTGAAACAGTGACTCTGTAGCTTCATTTATTTTAAAACTCATTGGTTCGATTAAAAAAAAAATAGGGAGTGATTTTATAATGTAGGTTACTGAATATTTAGCAAACGTAAGCCACAAGAGTAAGATTAGTGTCTACAGCAAAGTTCTGACAAATTTGTGCATACATTCCAGTAAGCTGCTTATAATGTTATTATTCTTGTTGGTTTAATTATCCGCAATTACACTGTTTTCAACCGTTTCAGCACATTTTGCATTTACTGTCAGAACAAAACATTATGCTCAAACGATTGCACACAAATGCTTAATTCAATGTGGTTAACGGCATAACGCTAAGATTCAAAATTTCATCATTACTGCAATAAATAGCATTTAATCTCAGCAAGATGAAAGGGTTGTGTTGAAACATTTTTCGGTAGTTATATCTAGTATTTGTTGCATCTGTAACTTCATAGAGGTCACGTAAGGATAATACTGTGATAGTCAAAACAATTTTACTTACTGTAGTCTACAGGCAAATACACTTACAGTAGAACTGTGAATAGTTAGCGTCAGAAAGTTACCCTTTCAACAAATGTAATACAAACTCTGCATCAATATATTTTATCCCTAAATTTTCTGAGAGGTATATTTTCTTCTCAAGTTAGCTCGCCTATTCCCAAGTTTCAGGCTAATAACTAATCTAGAGATATACATATCCAGAAAGACTGGCTGATAAATCAAATGTTCTATAAAAAGGTTCCTTCTCAAAGAAAATGTTCCTCTGAAACTCCTTAAAACATAATCTAAATTAGCCAGATGTTGGACTGTATTATCTTATGCATAACTTTACTGATTTAAAAAAATAATGACTTTTAATTTGAGAATAGTAGGCATAGTTCAAATAATATTAAAAAGAATTTCTCTGATCGTTTTCACATTATACACTGGTTACGGTATAGACTATTGGAATCCACCATTCTGCTTACTTGGCCTAAAACAATTTATTGAACAGGTTTGTGATAATTAGGATTTGCTAATTGATGGCTTAACAATTGGAATGACCATTTTGAAATGGTGGCCAGCACTTCAACTTGAAAATAATAATAAAAAAAAACACAAAATCGTTAAAACTAACAGTGAGGCTATGCTATGGTTATCCTCTATTGTAAATGCAGTTTTTTTTTTTACCCAAAATGTGTTGCAGGTGGGCAAGACAGCGTTCAGTGGCGAGATATTTAATAGCAACAACTCCAACGCCCATCGCCCCCACCGTTGTATTCCACTGGTTTAGTCCAATGATACTATTCAAATGACTTTGAAAATATTAGAGAACTTTTCAAAATTTGAATAACTGCAGGGATGTCCACTATAGTATCTTGATTGAGACGGTAACGAAACTCAGGATCATAACAACAAGGATGCGGAGGTACCTCCCTGCTATTTTGAATTCTTTGCTGCTCCTCTTTGCTCAAATGAACGATTCCTCCCAAGTTGGGTGCGTTTGTAGGATGTGTTACAGTATTAGAACTGTTCGTATTTCTCCATACGAGGTATTCCACGTCCATTCCGGTAATCGACAGTAAAGTTCTGTATGGTGTGTAAGCCTTCGGATTCATAGCAAACGGATACAACTCCAGTAAAAGAGAATATGGCGGAAGAAACATTGAAAAGATCAGAATAGATCCGTGAATCCCGATTGCAAACTTGGCGCAAGAAATACTTTTAACGATGTCAGAAACTGAGTTATGTTCCATACTGAGTTCAATAACCTTGATATCTAATGCTGTTGCTATTGACTTTGCAAGCTCTTGCTCGTTTAAAATGAGACGTGTCGACTTTCGACTAAAAAGAACTCCATAATCTGGACTTGTACAAACAGGGGCAATGTTGAAGCCTTTTCTGACAAAATTGGTAAAATTCGTAATATGGTCTAACCTCAACTGTGAATCCACAATTGGACCTTCGGGCTCATCGAGAGCGCCGTATTGGTACCAAGTGGTGTCCCTTGATAGTCCAACAATGGCATCCTCAAAACAGGTCACACTCTCGTCCGGTTCTAAGGATAAATCATTAAAGGATATAGGAGATTCCTTAGAAAAAATATCTGCAAACTCAAATGTGTCTGATATGTCAAATGCACGATTGCCTATGAGAGTACGAACTGGCTTATCGCTGAAATCAAGATCGTATAACTTCATCGTGTTGAAAATAGGCAAAAAATCATCATGAATATTATGCATTATATTTTCCTGAACCATCGATTTGTAAATCAGGTATTTGCCCTCCTTGTAAGTTCGAAATAGATAGTTTTCTTCGTTAACAGCGTCAAAAAACTCCGCTTTAACGACCAGAAAAGAGAAAGGGAAGTTTGCTCCAACGGCAGTCACTAAATTTGCAACATCTGTCACTTTAACCATGTTGCGATCAGTTTGATGAAAATAGAAAGACATTGAATTATTACGACTAACCAGAAAAAATTGCTGGTCGTGATGAAAGTAACACAGGTTTTGAAAATTACATGCTGTTCCGTTCGTCGAATTCCCTATGCACCAGTTAAGATTGCCTTCGGGGGGAAATTCGCGCACCAGATTCGTTTCAGGAATTGTAGACGTGAATGTCGAAAGTGAAAATATTAGCAGCTTATCGATAGCTATGGTCATTACTGCCACTTTGAGTGATAAAAGCAGAAACATCTCCATTGCTGCCAGTGTGTGTATTCAGGCAGCTTGCACAGCTTGCATGCGATATACAGACCCACTACCCACAGCCATATGAAACAGACAATTGTGCGGTCAATTTTCAGTCTTTTCTCAAACGTAATGCCGATGTTTATCCAGGCATAACTTACGGGTTAACACATTTTAAAGCCTTTATCCCAGGTAGCGTTAAGTAAATATGAGCGATGACAATGTATTTAAATCTATGCATATATATATATATATGTATATAACAACCGAAATATTCATTGTTTATATATATTTATATATATACCTTGGTTAGCCATTGGTTATCCTGCACTAGGTCTATCTAGCATATTTGATCGTGTTGGCCCCTTTCGCTTCCACTTGTACGTCCTAAAAATGATTGCTGTACCCAAAACTTAGTCACATGGCAATATGTTGATTTTTCTGTAATTCCCTTTCACTTACTTGAATCTTCCACACAGGCTCTTTTTCGTGAAAGAATGCCACCATTCGACTCACCTGCCGTATATAACTAGAACATCTAACACTATGGTTCCTCGCCTAACGAAAATAGGTAAACGTCAAGTTTCTTCA
Source organism: Holothuria glaberrima (assembly GCA_009936505.3). Lineage (NCBI taxonomy): Eukaryota > Metazoa > Echinodermata > Holothuroidea > Aspidochirotida > Holothuriidae > Holothuria > Holothuria glaberrima. The sequence continues at coordinate 9,679 of WURT03203608.1, forward strand.
GCCTGGGCAGTCCTGTGTAGTACCAGGCAGGGTCGTGGGGCGCCTTAAGGTGCCGGCCTGTGATAAGGATCGGTAGTATTAAATACCTTGACATGCAATATTTAAGTTCATGAGATAAAGTCCGCTTACAAGATTTTAAAGTTGGATCTCTGATAACTTCAAATAACCTCTGACCACCACAAAATTGTGTAGATCCCTTACCTACTGTGGATCATCAATATAAGTATGAGATTAGTAAAATGTATCCTCCTTGAGTTATCATGTTTTATAAGGATTTCCCAATTTGACCCCTGGTGACCTGATGTGACCTTTCGTCTCCCACCAAAATCAATCTACTTACTGAACCCAATGTGGCATGCAGAACATAAGACTTTTAAAATGGTGATCTTTAAACTTCGCCTTTTCATTGTCTAAGTGTGGTATACCTTTTTATCAATCCTGGTAATTAGATCGTCGTTATTCTCATTGAGCATAAGGAACTATCAGCACATGCTCAACTAAACATTGTCTTCTTCTTTGTTCTAAATTGTTGTTATAGTACTATGGTTACACCCATACTGTATTTACTTTGAGTTCTGTTGCTTTGTGTGGCAGAGATTACAGATATTACAGGTATATTAGAGATGACAAATATATATATATATATATATACATACTGTTGTCTACTAGCAAATACGCCAACAGTAGAGCGGTAAGAAGGCAGCATGAGGAAGTTGCTCTTTGAATAAATGAAGTACAATCTCTGCGCCAATATTTCCCCTTAACATTATAAAAGGTATATTTTCAACACAAGCTTGCTCACCTAATCGCACGTTTCCGGCTAATGACTAAGCTACGAGTTAACCATATTCAGTAAATCTGAATATATAAACATAAGTCCCATAAGGCGCCTTGTTTCTCAAAGATAATGCTCCTGTTAAACTCCTTATTAGTCGCTCACATGTTGAAACTTATCCATAACTTTATTGATGTTACAAAATAATGACTTTTGAATTCAAGAACAGTAGGCATAATTGAGATAATATTATGTATATATACATATATATATATATATACATCTAACATAATACACTGGTTATGATATGGGCCATTGGAATTCATCAGTCTGCTTATTAGGTCTAGAGCTATTTTTGAGGATTTTTGTGATGATTAAGATTTGGTACTTGAGAGACGTACTTGGCGAGCCTTTTAAACTGGTACTTTCACTTTGCCATTAAGTGGTCAACATTTCAAATTAAAAAAAGGTCAAAACTGAGTGTGAGGTTATATATGGTTATTCCTTTGTATATACAGGCTTTTAACAAACAATGTGTTGCAGGTGGGTGACACATTGTTCAAGGGCGAGAGATTTTATAGCAACAACGCCAACAAACTGTCCCTTTCCCCGTTCTTGACCACAGGCTTGGTCCAATGATACTATTAAAATGACTTTGAAAATAATAGAGAACTTTTCAAAATTTGAATAACCTCAAGGATATCCACTATAGTATCTTGATTGAGACGGTAACGAAACTCACGATCATAACAACAAGGATGAAGAGGTACCTCCTTGTTATTTTGAATTCTTTTTTGAATTTTGAATTTCCACTTGATGCCATCCTTTTTCCTTCTTGCATATGTGAAATCAGGAAGTTGGACTCTCCCGCTAACACCCTTTTAAATGCATGTGGTGATCCTATGAACACTAAGCAACTCAACTGTGAAACAGCAATTGAGGAATTTGACTTTTGATGGACTTATTAGAGTCAATTGTAAAGGCGAAGTTTAACATTTAACGCTTGTAAATGTAAATCAAAATAGAGGCAAATTAATCCTAGCTTTTAATTATATTACTGTAAATACTTTACTTTAATTTACTATATATGTAAAAGACAAAGAACAGAATCAAAAGAGGTTAATCATTGAACAATGAGTCTTATGGCAGTAGATGCAAGACGGCACATTTATAGTGTGTAATGTCTGCGTACCCCGGATGTTATCTTCCAGCACAATATGTAGAAATATTGGCAACGAAGAAGTAAATATGGGTAGTGCTCAACGTGTAAGGGCAAACCAAACTGCGACAAGCTGTAACACTACTCGATACGATATTAAACGGGTCAGAAATAACCGTGAGTCACACCGTAGCACTGAACAACTACCTAGTGGAAAGGCATCACAGAAAATGTGATCTCTGATCAAGGGGCCTATGGATATCCAGCGAAAGTGATCCCTTGGCTTGGTTACCGCAATCGCTTCTAAAGGCTTAGTCAACATTACAAGGAATCACTGTTAGAAATGCAGAGAAAATTGCTCAATCTGGAAAACCACAAGCAGACTGATTGCTAATAAAATAGCTGTTTTACTACGATGACACTTTTGTATAATAATTAAAGGAATTTTCCAGAGACAAAATTCAGTAAGTTAAAAAATTGCAGAAAATGTTTACCCTTTTAGGAGGTGAAAACCGCATCTCAATAGCTTGCAGCGTTTGGAGGATACAAATTTTCAAAGAAATGCAATTTTTCCTCAAGATGAAGTGCATTATGGGAAAACTTTGATGTCATCGCGGCACATTAATTTGACAAAGAATTAAATTTCTTTATGATATTAATTCCGCTGTAGTGAATATTTAGCAACTTTGTTTGCAATGCACTACATATGATTTAGGTTTGTGGTAAATCTATATACATGGAAACATATTAAAAAAATCGTACAGTATCAAATTTCAAGGACAAACAGAACATTCAATTATAAAGAAAAACTGAAAGAATCTGAGGCAACGTGCCCTCTTTACATAACAATCTGTGACCTTGATGAAAACTGGAGGTATTTTTAAGGAAAAAAACACTCTTTAATATGAGATATCTTGAGTTAGGAAAAGAGTATTACAACGGGGTTTGGAGGGCACGAATTGAAAAATTTTCCTCTTATACATGAGACCCTTGTGAAATGCCACTAAAAAATGCCTTTAATACCAAAGTCACTACGTGTTTTTGTGTTGCAGAGTGTTTAGTTGGCACTCTGACTGCTGCATGATCGCCAGACATCCAAAACATACCAAAGTTCTATGCATTACAATCGCAAAAGGTTTTAGCAAGATGAAGTGTTATTGATCTAATTTGCCTGTTTTGTAACAACGTTTGGTACCTTGGAGATTACTCATTTTCTTGATTTTCTGCAAACACTTATACTTTCACTCCTCATAGACCAATTTTCAATTTCTTGACAGTTAAACCATGCCCAACTAAATATACTTCAAACCCTTTCCCATCCGATTGAAAAAATCTTTTTCTTTATCTACTTTCACCCGAAAGCCTGCAGTTTTATATCTTTAGGCCATATTCTGCTGAGTAATCTGATCACTTTGCTTTATTTGTTATGTACCTAACACTACATCACACATTTCATTAATCTGCTCAAGTTTTACCAATCAAAGTGGCTCATGTTTGAACTTAGCATGGTTTGGGTTTCTCCACTTTTATGACAATCAAATCCTTGTTATCAATACGAAGTATGGTTGCCCAATTTTTACAAAACTATTTGAGGTACGACCTGCCCCTTAGGATATGACTGCTAAGGAGAAAGATATTAGCGATTCGTGGTTTGTAAAACCAACAATGAAACTAATACTTCATAAAAAGATCCTTAACAATCACAACCAGAAAATACCTTGAAGGTAACCTAATCGACTAGATTAGCGAAATTAATACTATGAAGGTAATGTTCCCTGCATTATCGTGTTGACATTGAAAGTAGTCGAGATCGTTTAAGTATGTCCACAATTGAAGGTATATCTACAATTGTATCTTGGTTTAGACGAAAGCGGAACTCGGGATCATAACAGCACGAATGAGGAGGTACCTCGTTGCTATTCCGAATTCGTTCCTGCTCTTCGATGCTTAAGTGATTAATTCCACCATGCATCTCATCATTGGAATCATGTGTAAAAGTACTAGATCGGTTCGTGTTTCTCCACGTTAGGTATTCTACTTCCATACCTGGCAATGCCATTAAAGTCCTGTACGGTGTATAGGCGTTTGGATTCAATGCAAACGGATACAGCTCTAGTAAAACAGATGATCGTGGAAGAAACATGGAGAATATTAACAACGATCCATGTATACCTGTGGCAAATTTTGCACATGAAATAATCTTGATAATTTCTGGAACAGAGTTTTGTTCCATGCTTAATTCTATAACTTCAAAGCCCAAAGTTGTTGCCATAGCTTTTGCAAGATCCTTCTCATTTAGAATGAGACGAGTTTTTCTTCGACTTAAAAGCACTCCATAGTTTTTGTCTGTGCAAACTTGTGATATCTTGAAGCGTTTCTTAAGGTAGTCAATAAACCGTTTGATATGTTTCAGATTTAATTTTGACTCTCTTACGGGTCCTTCTACTATATTATTAAAGCCGTACTGATACCAGACCGTCTCTCTTGACAATCCGACCCACATATCTTCAAAGCATGTTAGGGACTCTTTTGGCTCTAGCGATAGGACCGTTTGTGATATTGGGTCGTATTTTGAAACCAATTTGAGTAATTCGCTTCCGTAGGTAAAAGGTGTCATATGGGCCACCAGTGTCCGTACTGGTACATCATTCATGCCATCATAACGAGACATTGTGGTAAACATTGGCAGAAGATCATCGTGAAGAAAATGCATAATGTTTGTTAGCACCAAAGGATGGTATAGTAAGTATTTGCCTTCCATATAGTTAATAAACTGATACCCTCTCCGCGATATGAAGTCCATTGATACCTCGAAGTACTGGAATGGGTAAATGGCTCCCACAGCAGTTGTTAAATTCACAGAGTCTATTCTTGCCATTGCTGGAAACCTCGCATTACCACCATCATTGAAATAAAATATAGGAAATGAATAATTTTTTTCAGCAAATGACGTGTCACTTTTTATCATAACGAATACCTTATCAACATGGGAGTAACAAATGTTTCGAAAATTGCACATCTTACCACTTTCTAAAGTTCCAATACACCAGGTAGTGTTACCTTCAGGCGCTAAGTTCAAGTCCATTTTCAAGAATTCAAAAGAAGTGGGCTTACGCCAGTCAGAACTTTTCGGAATCCAGGTTGTACTTAAGATAATTTCATCCACTGTTACGGCCATTACAACCACTTTTAGCAAAAATATTAAACGCTCCATGTTTCTTGACTATTTTGTAAGGTATCGGTAGTCAGTAATTCATTGTGATAATAGAAGTATTCCTTTATGCATTAAAAGGACTCGTACAGTAATACAGATACACTACAATACTCACGAAAATCCCACCAACAAAATAACGAGTGTCCCCAAAATGCACAATTTCCAATAGATATCGCAAGGGCAGATAAGCTGAGTACTGGAAGGACAGTAAACACACATTTCAAAAGTGAACAAATGACTTCCCCTTAGGCATGACTGCCTATAAATTGGCAAGGGGTATTTGTACAAGGTTAAACCAGGGAGTTGATATTTGACAAACAACAAATCCCTCGCTAAACAAGGCAGCCCGTAACAGAAAGGAAAGTGAGTGATCAATACGCATGCCCTTCAATCAAGAGTTCTGGACAGTAAAATAATTAACTAAGGTATGGCGAGTTAAAGACTTTTAAGTGGCAATTCGGTTCGAGACATTATTGTGAAATTTGATGAATACAACTCCTGATTTTTAATATAACTGAGTATGGTTTTGCTTTGAAATGCTAACTTTATGGTTGCGATTGCTGTGCCCCTCCCGTAAAAGATGGTTTGCCAGGATTCTTTCTCCAGTCCTTAATAACGTGAAGGTCCACATTTATTTTAGATCATTCTTCCCGTGTGCTACATCTCACAACCCCCTCACAAATAACGTTTATTTGGCGTGAGCATTTCTAGGCCACTAGATGGGAAAGAAAAGGAAAGAAAAATTAATCGATTGGAAAGTAAGGAAATTCGCATAAAACGCACCAGATTTTAAAGACAACTCGGGTGAACCAGTTTGGCAAACACCCATATATAGGGAGGCTACATGCCAGTAGACAGACAGTGTTGTGTGAAAATCACACCGTTCCCTACACACATGTCGAAGCAAATGTATGCCACTGAATCAGGCATGGGCTTAGTACAGACTTTTTGTGCAAGGTCTTGTTATTACTACGATAAAGGTCAGTTCCTGATATTAGCATCTTTTTGATTAGTAATCACCTAATACCATTTTAGATAATTACATCTTTCATTTTAAATTCCACAGGTGATCTAAAATACCAGAGCTTTCTTGGAATCTTCATGACTTTCATCCAATACGTCAGCCCTGGACTCCAGCAGGTCCCTAATGAGGCATTGCGCCCTGAAAGACAAACTTTCTATTGGAACTGACACTCCTTTCAATCATTTCAACATGAGACCTTAAGGAAATCACACTGAATTCTCCCCATCTGTTGCTCTTAAGGTACCTTCACTAAAAATGTGGTACGAGAACAAAATATTTGAGGACCCTTCTTTGAGAAATATCGGAAAGAAAAAAATGCTACAACCTAATATTCCTCTTATAAATATTACATGAACAATTTTTGGAAAAGACGACTGCATCTTAGATTACTGTAAAAACGATTTTCAAAAATACAATTAACAAATTGTATCGACAAATAGTTATCTCCACTTTTGTTATGACTTGTGGATGAAAAAGATAATAGTCTTACTTTCAAAAAGCCCTAAAAATTGTCTTAATTTTTGACATTTCACGAGCAAATTAAACCATTTTATTGAATAAAGCCAAAAAAGTAACTTCAAATTTCTTAATATTTCCATCTTGAATCGAAATCGTAAGATCAATTTGAAGCCAGCCGCAACGGTTGAATATGCACCTATTGATCATAATGGATAAGATGTAATGAACATTTACTGCTACTATCACGATATAACATATTAACGCTGTCAGTAAACATTTTGGTAGCAGCAGCCTATCATAAAATCAAATGGAAAGCTACACCCCGACCACCGTCCTAGAGGTAACTTTTTAAGTCTGAAAGAACAGGCAGAGTAATCGAATCGTGTATCGTAAGTAGATTGCAAGGTGGGGGGAGGGTTAATGAGAAATATGAATATGTAAAGAAACATAAAAAGTTGTAAATGATGTAACTTTCTTGATGTAGTGCACTCCGATCTTAACCCGCCCTGTTGACATTCAAACCAAATCCGATCAAATAGGCGCTGAACTGAGTGCCAGTCATATATTTGACCATATCTGGTTTATTTGACGGTGAAATGGTTATTGTTCCCCTTAAAATAATCACTTGATCTGTTTCAAGTTCGAAGTCCTAGTTTTGACCCTCCACTAGTTGACTCTTGTCAACTGCTTCCTCCATGTCATTCTGTGCTTCTCTGTACATGACCAGTACTGAGGGACTGAGTGTAGACAGGGATACTAGAGGAGCTGTAAAGTGAGTGTATGCAAAAATGCGATATGTGAGTATCTCTAATGTTCTGGTGGCCTATCGTGTAAAATGTAAAATAAACTGCATATGAATGAATTAAATGGAAAGGTGACACTTTGTTTTTCAATTAGTTGTATCCTACTGAAATAGCCACCATTTTTTGTTAAGTTTCGAATCTGAGTTACAAATGACTGGAGGCTACTTTAGATTTCCTATTTTTATTTGCATCTAGCTAATGCCCGTAGAAACAAAAGCAGTTTCTTGAAACAATGAAGTTCGATACATTAAACCACCAAAATATAACGATCATTTCTTTCAAACTCAAAGTTGGCTTACGATGAAAAGGTTAGCGTAAGCCTACAGTGCAAAAAATTTTGAAGTCAGCAGAGACAAACAAATAGTTTCACCTTTGTTCTTTACTATCCACAAAGTTGTACCAAACGTTTAAAGCCATTAATCGTACAGACTTACTCGTTTTAAAAAAAATCATTAAAAAAATCATTCGTTTTACTTGTTGCCGTTATACGTATTCTCTATGTAATTTTTTATCTTGTGTACTCATTTGCAATTCTTTAGTTATCTAACTTCCTCGTCATATTAATAGAGTGTTAATTGCAGAGTCCTGACTACGGCGTGGCAGTCCTGCCGTTTGCTATGTTAATACGGGTATTGGAGTGCACTGTTATTCAAATCTAATATTTACGTAAATATCACCCCATTTTGGTGTTAAAAAATCCACGTTGGCAAACAGATTGTATCTTTACCCAAAAGTTAAGTCGTTTTATTTGTCTGTCCTTTTGAAACGGGTCAGCGAGCCCATTTGCTACTTTAGCCCTACCTTTGCAGCCATAAAAATAAATAGACCTTCGCTATTATGCGCTTCCAATGGTTAATAGAATTTGTATCAGCGTTTGTTAAATATATGACTTTGTAAAAACCACTGCTATAAGTAATGTCTGTCATAAATATTGAGTGCATTAAGACTCACTGAAACGTGATTTGGCATTGAAATGGTTAAAATGAAGAGCATTGTAAGGAGGCAAGGTAATGGGAGGTTCAATGCATTGTATATGGTATACTGCTACCTATGGTCAAAACATAGAAAAAGCCAGATCATTTCAAGGTTTCATTTCTTGTAATTGTCCAATTGATTCCTGCTGTAATAAATTAAAAGTTTTAAAATAAAAATTCAAAGAAGCACAAAAATTCTGTTGAAAAGACAATTGAACCAGTTGTATCAGCGGCTTAATGGAAAATGTAGTACGAAAGAAGTTAGTCGAGATTGCAGACCCTGATAGTGTGTTAGTTTGAATATTTGCCAAGAAGTCACGAAGGCCTGTATCTACGAGCGAGGCGGGGTCAGGGGAGACGCCTTTCTTGAAAACTTTTCTTACCCCCCTAGAAATTTAAAACTTTCTATTACCTTTATACACTTCAGCTATCTCTCCATTAAACTTTTTCGCCCCCAACCCCTGAGACTTAGCCCGCTTCCCTTTAGTACAGTGGTTCCCAACCTTTTTCAGCTCAACGTCCCCTTTTACCGAATTAGACTGGGCAAACGCCCCCTCCCGCTACCCGTTCTATAACATAGCATTGCTATGTATGAAACGGTGAAAACAATTGAAGTGTGGAGGGCCCCTCCCCAAGATCCTCTCATGGGGATACTGGGACAGCTTCCTAGTGGGAGACTAAGGGGCAAAAGCCCCCGGAAGCTCTCGGATATTTAAGAAATAATCAAAATCAAGAATAATGCACTGCACGAAGTCAACTTTTTCTGTCTTCCCATTATCTAACAATCTTATACCTGCGCTCTAAAGAAATTAGGAAAATCCACTTAGACCAGTTTGTATTTAAAACGGTTACTAATGGACGGTCTCTTATTTAATGCTGCAGGGGGACTGCATTATGAGTGGGGTGGGGGCAGAAGGATGATATTTGGTCGCATGAAGCATTTAAATACTTCTGTAAACGTGCACCAGGGCCGTAGCCTGGCCGAAATGTCAAACAGGGCAGTTCATGACAGCGTCCAGCGGCGTAGCTATGATAGTTGACACCGACGTGAATCTTTTCTTTGGCTTTGTCACCAACTGCCGCCCTAGGGGGAGGGGTGTAGGAAGAGGGGTCTTACAGAGAGAAATAACATTTCGTAAGGTCACTTTATAGGTAGAAATTGATGTCTGTGGCAAAGCTTTGAACCGTTTATGTGTTTAAAAGTTCGCATTATTCAGTGCACATTTAATTATTTTGATTTTGAGAGGCGGTGTGTAGCATAGCTCTAATTTTGTCAAAAATGCCTTCCAGATTGGTTTAAAATGAATGAAGCCTTCTGTACTTCCAAAGCTGCATCTAAACACTTTTTGAGACTTCATTCTTTAGAAACCAAGACTTCGAGAAGAAAAAAAAATATTCTGCAAAATCACTTCGTAAGAGAACACATGACTAAAAGGTACTAATACATGCTAAGTAATTTCGCATAAAATTAAAGGTTATCATTTGGCTTCATTTTATATTGGCATGCTGTGCCGGACACCGAGTGAGAAGAAATTCTACAATTCTTCAACTAATAGACTCCATCTGCCCTGGCCACTCAAGCATCCCTTCAGGTCGTTATAATAAGATATACGAAATTGGCTCATCAAAAACTTGCATTTTTGAAAATATTTAAAACTTTTCCTTTATAATACGTTGCAAAAAATATCTGTAGTGTTACATTAATTTACAACTGTCTCTTCTGCCAGTATGTCATGTCTATCGAAAGCAAAGAAAAAACTACTGTAACAATTTTGAAGAAAAAGTGATGGGATAATTTTAGCTATGTTTACGCTTTTCATTAGCACTGACAGGAATATGAGGGTCCTCGCAAAGAAAATTTTTAATATTAAACACTGTTAGATGCGATTTCCTGGGATCTGGCATTAAAGTTATTCATAAACTAGTATCGCATCCAAGGAGGGATTGTTGGACCTACGCGGCTTGTTGAGTTCATTTTACCTCATTTCAGGTAAACTAATTTGGTAGCTAAGCTAGAGGTAATCTTTTAGAATGTGGTAAAGACCGGGTTTAAGTTAAATATCTCATTTTCTTACAAAACGCCCTCTGCCGCCCCCTAAACGTTCATCGCCCCCTGGATTGCTCAAATACCCCCAGGGGCGAAAACGCCCCCTTTTGGAATCACTACTTTAGTGCCTTTCCTGGTTACGATCCTAGTCATGTGCACGTTGAAGCTTAGCTGTAGCATTGTCGAAATGGCCAGTAGCTTTTAACTAGTCGATGAACTCGAAGCGAATTACAAGTAAATTATACCAGTCGGTTGAAGCTTTATTTTTTCTATTTTGAGTTGTTATGAGTTGCCCATGCTTGTTACCTGAAATGATGAACACCCGTCAAATGTCACGGAGGCTCTTATGCTTGCGTGGTCACTATAACTTAGTTTATAGCTAAATTAGGTGCTGTATGAGATCTCTTTAGAGTCCATAGGTGCGTTTACAGCAGTCCTTACACATGAATGAGTTGTTGCTTGCATACCATAGGAAATTCATAATGATGAAAGATCATATGGTTTATTGGGAGATGATAATGTAAAACACCGGAAGAAGTATGAATTCTACACCAATCTTTAGTTTTATCTCAAATGGAGCGGTGTGAGTACTAATAGATTTGTTCGCAATATTTTAGAGGAATCTAAATATTGAGCTCTGTGTACAAGCTTGTTACAATTTTCTCACGTTTGCGGGTCCTTAAGAAATTTTTGGACATTTTCAAAATTTCTACGTTTATAAGCAGGCAACCTGAGAAGTGTTGCTAAAGATCAGAGGGGTGTTAGGAGTTCTCACGATTTACTATAGAGGTTGACAAAACTGTTTACGAGTTTTTCACTCTATTTAACTCGAAACTATGTCCTTACGTTAAATTAAACAGAGTTGGCTTTCCAGAAAATACGCCTGCTTAATTAATTTTTCTGTCCATCTAAATATTTAGGGTAGAATTGATATTTTCCTTTTTTCTTAATTTTGCAATAAATGCAGTTAAACCAGGGAGTTGTTAGTTAGAAGTGATACATCGCATTTAAGTGAGGTTTGCACCGCCACAAGGTAATCTGTCAATTGTATCTCTCTCTGGGGCTCTAAGACTTGCACTGGAATACGTAATACATACAAAGGGATTTGTCGCCTGCTACACCTACGGTAAGACTATGGTTTGTCGCTACTGCCATAGCAATGCCAGTCGCTGGACAATTAAAATATATTGTATCTTTGGAGGCTCGGTGACGCAGATGAGATTATAAACAATAAGGATTTATGTAACAGTGTGAAAATGGCTCTGTACCAGGTCATTTCAGGAAAATTCCGGAAACTTTCGGATTGTTGTGACAAAAACTAGTCTTCTGCCTCTGAAGCTCATTTGCATGACGTTCGATCTTTAGGAAGGGGCAGATCTAATTGATTTTTTTTTTCAATTTCAACAGTCGTTTTAAGTTTTGTAGAACCTGCCCCTAAATTGGTGGCGGTGTAAACCTACTCATCAAAGCATTCATTGAATAGGATTACTAGATTTGAATGATGTTGCCAACATATCGATATCAAATAAACAAATAATAGAAAAATAACAAATCGCTGGAAAAACTAGTTGTGATCGTCAAATATGGCATGGGAAATGTTTAGCGCTTTCTTGTTAACTATTCACACTAGTCTGATGAGTAAATGAGAAATTCCCTTTACGTATGTATATTTCATGTTCTGTTACATTAGTACAAGTAAACAAATGGCAAAATATAATATCAAGCGCAATGATGTAGATGGAAGTAAGTCTTTAAATAGAGTGCGACTCCTACAAATTCAAAACCGGTAAGTAGAAAAGTAACTACAAAAAATAAGGAAGGAAACAAAGTACAGTCAAAGCAGGACAATGCAAAATATATTTCAACAAATTCTGTTTTCAAAACGGAATTTCTAACTCTGCGTGGACATCATTTTTGGCAAATCGTCCTGCCAAACCTTTGATATGTTGTCAGAAATTAAAGCCTAGTATGGTATTTACCTCTTCTTTTCCAAAAGGGAACAGACAGGCCACTCGATGACAGAATTGTTTATCATTGGCATCTTCCACAGAAAATCGTCACAAAGGTTATTGCATTAGAAAAATCCCGAGACGATGGGTGTAGTTACACGATGTACTCCATTTAGGGAAATGGTGAGGATTAAAAGAAACTAAAAAGCACTTTTGATCGAAGTTAATACTGCATTCTCATTTCTTTTAATGCACATATTGCGTAAGATTTGAAGAGAAGATCGTTAGACCGAGCAAAACCACGGGAGATGAAGGAATGCACGGTGACAAATAACTTCTAATATGTGGAACGAATGGAACTGTTTGTTCAACTCTTGGCCATGAAAGAACTATCGCTGGAGGACGCTAGTAGGGGTGGGGGTGGGGGCATCGAGAACCGATGCGTACACTCGTGGTAAAATTGTCGAAAGTTGGCATTCGCTTCAAATACTGTACAGGGCGTGGGGAGGTGCGCTACCATATGAATGTACGAACCAACAGTCGTTATGCTAGCCTAATATCGAGTGACTACATGGGTATTTTTTTGAGAAACCAAAAATATGCCTAAGAAAAAAAAAACAAAACAAAACAAAAACAAAACCAGCACTGACCATCCAGTTTCTCATTCATTATCGCAATGGGACATTATGCAAAATGTTATGCTAGTGGTCATCATGTAAAATACGTTCAAACATGAAAAAAGCTAAGTACGTCTTTCCTGGTGTTAAGGTCTCTTTGTGACCATTAAAGTTAGACGCATATCCATGAGCCTTCGCTTTACCTGCTAAGTATAACGGATCCTTCAATTTAAATTTCAGGCAAATTACAGCGTAGGCAAACTCCGTTCATAAACTCCCTTTTGATATTTCTTACAGAAGAGACAAATAAGTTTTCCCTTTAAAAAATGTTTGGATATTTGAAGGTCCTTAGATGCAATTTGGTGCATCATTTTGGACAAATTTTAAACTTAATTACTGCAAATATTTGACATTTCTTACAGAAGAGACAAATAAGGGGTTTTCGTCCTTGGAAAGTGGTGGCTGAAGCATACTTCCGCCCCCACAAATTTGGCTGAGGGCTCTCGCCGCCAATCTCCCCTCTTCCTATGCCCTTGATTTTTTCTATTCTAATTTTTTCATAATGGGTTAATACCAAGAAAAACTTAACGTAGGCCTTACAAGTAGGTTTACTAAATACCAGTGTTTTGTTTTATCGAACATTTTCTTTAGCACAATCATCTATTCCGACACCATGAAAAATAGTTCACATCTCATTGAAAGCAGTAAAAAATAGTAAACACATTTAATTTTACAAATTTTCTTTTTTAAAGCTAATAGAAATAATGAACCATCGACTAAACTATTAGCTGTATTACAGTCTTCAGGCAAATACACTTACAAAAGGACCGTAAATGGCGTGAGAAAGTTGCTCTTTCAACAAATGTACTACAATCTTTGCATCAACGTTCTTCCCTTAAAATTTTGAAAGGTATAATTTCATCTCAAGTTTGTTCACTTAACCCCACGTTTCTATTTACTAAGCTCGAGTTTAACCATATCTAGAAAGTCTGGCTAAAAACATCTGTCCCATCAGACGCCTTCTTTCGCAAACTTAGGTAATGCTCCGACCTCTTAAACTTCTTATAACCTAATCTGAGTTGCTCACATGTTGAAACGTATTATCTTTTACATAACTTTACTGGTGTTAAAAAATAATGACTTTTAATTTTGAGAATAGTAGACATTATTGAAATATTATTAAAAATAAATATATCTCACACAATACACTGGTCATGATATGAAAAATTGGAATCCATCAGTCTGCTTACTAGGCCTAAAATAATTTTTGAGCCTCTTTGTGATAATTAAGATCTGCTACTCGAGAGACTGGTAATTGGCATGAATTTTTAACATGGTTTTATCATTTTGGCATTAAGTGGCCAACACTTCAAATTCACAAAACAAAACAAAGTTTAAATGCAGGTTTTTAACCAAACAATGTATTGCAGGTGGGTGAGACATTGTTTAGACGCGAGATATTTTATAGCAACAAAGCCAACTCCCTCCCCGTCCCCTTCACCGTTCTGGGTCCAATGTTACTATTCAAATGGCTTTGAAAATAATAGAGAACTTTTCAAGATTTGAATGACCTCAGGAATGTCCACTATAGTATCTTGATTGAGACGGTAACGAAACTCAGGATCATAACAACAAGGATGAGGAGGTACCTCCCTGCTATTTTGAATTCTTTGCTGCTCCTCTTTGCTCAAGTGAACGATTCCTCCCAAGTTGGGTGCGTTTGTAGGATGTGTTACAGTATTAAAACTATTAGAACTGTTCGTATTTCTCCATGCGAGGTACTCCACCTCCATTCCGGGCATCGACAGTAAAGTTCTGTAAGGTGAGGAAGAAACATGGAAAAAATCAGAATAGATCCATAAATCCCGATTGCAAAATTGGCGCAAGAAATACTTTTCACGATGTCAGAAACTGAGCTATGTTCCATACTGAGTTCAATAACTTTGATACTTAATGCTGTTGATATTGACTTTGCAAGCTCTTTTTCGTTTAAAATGAGCCGTGTCGACTTTCGACTAAAAAGGACTCTATAATCTGGTCCTGTACAAACAGGGGCAATGTTAAAGCCATTTCTGACGAAATCGGTGAAATTCTTAATATGATCCAACCTCAACTGTGAGCCCAAAATTGGATCCTCAGACTCATCTAGGGCGCCGTAATGGTACCAAGTGGTGTTCCGTGATAGTCCAACTTTGACGTCCTCAAAATAGGTCACACTCTCGTCCGGTTCTAAAGAAAAGTCTTCAAATGATATAGGAGATTCCTTGGAAAAAATATTTGCAAACTCTAATGTCTTTGATATGTCAAATGGACGGTTGCCTATGAGTGTACGGACTGGCTTATCTCTGAAATCAGGATCGGACAACTTCATCTTGTTAAAAATAGGCAAAAAATTATCATGAATATTGTGCATTATATTTTCCTGAACTATCGACTTGTAAATCAGGTATTTGCCCTCCTTCTAAATCCGAAATAAATACTGTTCTTTGTAAAGAGCGTCAAAAACCTCCGCCTTAACGACCAGAAAAGAGAAAGGAAAGTTTGCTCCAACGGGAGTCACTAAATTCGCAACATCTGTCACTTTAAACACGTTGCGATTAAGTTGATGAAAATGGAAAGACATTGAATTATTACGACTCACCAGAAAAAAAAAACTGCTAGTCGTAATGAGAGAAACACAGGTTTTGAAAATTACATACCGGTACTGTTCCGTTCGTCGAATTTCCTATGCACCAGTTAAAATTGCCTTCGGGGGAAATTCGCGCACCAAATTCGTTTCAGGAATTGTAGATTTGAAAGTCGAAAGTGAAAAGATTAACAGCTTATCGATAGCTATGGTCATCACTGCCACTTTAAGCGATAAAAGCAGACACCTCTCCTTTGCTGCCAGTGTGTGTACTGACTCAGAGGCAGCTTGCACAGCTTGCATGTGATTTACACATACTACCCACAGCCATATGAAACCTTCAATTGTGCGGTCAATTTACAATTATTCTGCATACGTAATGCCGATGTCTATCCAGGCGTAACCTACTGATAAACAAATTTTTAAGCCTTTATCCCAGGTAGCGTAAAGTACCAGTTAGCGATGAAAGTATGTCTAAATTCACGCAAATATATACTTATATATATATATAGACAGAATGCAAATCATAGTTGACAAAATCGGGAATACTTGCCCGATTTTGTCAACTCTGATTTGAGTTATGTCTGTTTATCTATTATTTATCGGAATACACGTGGACCTTATTTTTATTACATTTTTATATATATATATATAGATAGATATATAGATATATATATATATATACAAGAAAAAGTAGACAAATGATACTCATGCTTTGTTTTAAATTATTATTGCCAACGTTTCGGGTATTCAACCTTTTTACAAAGGCGACTAATATAGAACTACTTTATGAAATCTGCTTTGTATGAACTTGTTAATCGAAGCCAAAGCTTCGATTGTAGGAATTGCAGATTCGTCCACGTGATTTTCAGCCTTCGTATGCGGTACGGGCGGATGAACATTACACCCGTGTTTCGTTTGAATACAACGAACAATCTCCTGCTATTTCGTACCGTGGAACAGCCGCGCAGTCATGTTAAATATTTCACTAGGGGGATTTTGAACACTGCCTAACTATTTCAATAAAAGGGGATTTGTCCGAATTACTCCCTGTAGTAAATTAGTAATGAGCAAGTAAAAAAGTAGATCCATATTGAAAGGTATTGTTTTGCCTTAAAAGCTTCTTTTCTGGTTAAGAAAAGGTGTAAAGTAGTTTGAAATTAATTCATACCTTTCATTGATGCAAAGATAACTTTGATAGGCTGCACTTAGTCAGTTTTGGAAAGCTGTGTCCAACGAACCTAGTTTCGGGTAGAGCGCTCTCAACCAAAATTGTCGGAACTGTTTCTTCAATATCACCAGTTTGTTCATAGCAACTGCGATATCG
The DNA here is from genome assembly GCA_009936505.3 of Holothuria glaberrima. NCBI lineage: Eukaryota > Metazoa > Echinodermata > Holothuroidea > Aspidochirotida > Holothuriidae > Holothuria > Holothuria glaberrima. The sequence goes on from WURT03203608.1 coordinate 26,653, forward strand.
ACTGCGCTCACAGAAAAACAACACCAATTTCAAGGTAATTTCAAGTTGATTTCATAACATAACGTAGACTTCGGCTCCTACAATTTTTGTTTGTATTATTTTTGAATGATTTTTACCTGCCTGCTGTGAGGTATAACCCTCATGCCATTTCATAAAAGTGAGGAACTTTACTAGGCATGTGTCATCCGTAAACGACAGAGGTAAGCCTACTGTTAGAATACCGTACAATACCGTTAGAATACGCTACACTACCGTACAGTAGCCTGGGACTCCTATACAATAACTGATGAAAAAAAATGACAGGTTAGGCCTCAGTATGACTGAGTGTAACGTAATACACAACGTACTGACATAGCCTAAGGCCCTCGGCCAATGTAAGATTGAACTTTTGATCCATGTGGCTTGGAACATTTTAATCAAGTGTGCCAAATGATGGAAACCCGTTCAGCCTAGAAGTTAGTGAGCCTTCAGTTTGTTTCAGTTTGTTTTATTCTCTAATCATCCTCCAAAGAGGTATAAGAGCCAATAAAAATAACAATAGCAAAA